>JAPYZI010001541.1:0-31047 GCA_030523105.1 Ophioninae sp. A BG-2022a
GAAAAATTTGCAAAAATCGATGGTCCAATTTTGAAATTCTGCCAAAAATCGAAAAATCATCGGATTTGAATGATTAAAAAAGCATTTTGAAGAGAAAATCATAACGAAGAGATTGAGCACAAAGTGGAGTGCCAAATCCCAAAGGAAAAGAAGTTATCCACGATTAAGTGAAAAAGCTTGTCTTCCCCAAAAATCCAAAAAGTGGCTTGTCGTAACCACAACGATCGGCGATACATATAGGTATGTGTGTGTTCGTTGCGACCGAACTACGCGCGTTTTTTCTCCACGCTGCGGTCGTCACGACTCCACACGTACATAGGCACAGACGCGCCCACGCTCAGCAATTGTCCTGCCTCGAGTCTTCGCCCGAAAAGTCGAAGATTCGTTGGCAGTGACTCGCAGCGCAAAATTTCAAAATTGTCACTACCAACCTAACAAGGTACCGCGTCGAAAGTTTCTTGCGTGTTCGTCATTCCCTTAAACCATCTTTTTCGAATCGCTCCGGTTTGATAATATGGCTAATATTTGATATATATAAAATAATAGCGGCTGAATGAGTAATAACGTTGATTGACTTTCCTGCAGATTACAGCCGATATCGCATCGCCGACGTTGCCGCAAGAGAAAGGTTATGCTCGATCTTCGGGACGCCGAGAATTCGCCGGATCGTCTACGAGTAACAAATAACTACGAGGAAGAAGGCTCGGCACCGTTACAGATCGAGGACCCGACGCATTATCTACATCCCTACTTGGACAGTGCGAGTTGGCTTTACCTGGACACTAATCCAATGATGCGTATCGCCAATCCGGGATTGCATCATCCCCAAATAATCGAATACTCGATGCCAGCGCCCAAGAGAAAAATCCAACACCATTGTTCGCAAGATCACGACACGCTGCGCAGTTGTCAGCGTAATCGCCATCATCGTCATCATCATCATCATCATCATCATCATCACCGTCATTGTGATCATTGTCACAATCGGTATGACTGCCAAGATCATCAGAATCACCACAGGCGTTATCATCGTCGCGTGGCCAGTGATCCCGGTGATTTTGGCAATAGGAACTCTCAATTGAATGTCGCGCAACGTCATCGACGTGTCATTAGTCTGGATGGCAGTCTTGATCACGCGTCCGCCCGTCGCCTCGTCCAAACTACCATCGCCGAAGCCAGCGAAGACGAGCCGAGCAGCCCCGACGAAGCCGCGAAAACTTTGACATTCAGAAAAGTGCCATGGCACCCGAATCTTCACATGCTCAAGATTAGACAAACTTGAATATCCCGGCGAGATACAAAGTATTTTATTTCTCCTCGATTCTTTTCGACTGCAAAAACTGAACACCTACCACGATGCTTCCAGCCCTTGTACGATATTTGATATGAAAAAAAATCTTAGTAAGCTCCGTGTGCTACGTGACTTTCACGAAAACATTTTTTCAGTCACGTCCATATGAAACATTTCTCATTTAGATTCATGCGGAAAATATTTCCATGAATATAGGAGAGTAAAAAATGTTGTCAGAAAAAAGTGGTACGATTTTGCGGGTGATACAGTGACCTTGACAATTTCGAGGTGGACTCTTACACAGCCCTTCACAAGTCATCTTTTTTTTTTTAAGAAAGTTGTATACTAAGCTTATTTCACGTTCGTCTCTTTTAGAACCTTACCGGTTTTCTTTCTATTTTTCATTTTTTTTAATGATATACGCCAGGATAAAATAAAGTGGACCACCTGATGTATAATAATTTACGCATACACGAGTATTATGTGGCATGAAAATCAAAGGGATCGTGGGAAATATCGGGTTTCCAATATTATTTATCCGACGATCAACCCTTGGGTTATATTTCGTTAACGTGCAATATTATTTCGTAAGTTGACTTGGCGTACTACGCTGAGGCTGTACAGTTAACGTTAAAGGGTAGCTAGGTTTCTCATGTTTTTGGACAGTTTACGGCTGTTCTTTTAAATTCATGTTTTATTATTTGTTTCTCAACGGCCTCGAGCGTATCAATTTCGAGTACATACGCAACGAGAAAATCTTCAATCGAAATACCCATCGAAGTTCAATTGTGTCACGTAGGCACAACGTGACGATCGATTGGGTCTCGTCCTCCGTGGACCCCTCGTTAAATACAATTTTGTAAATATTTATCGGTGATTCTATCAAAAGTAAAGAAATTTAACTATTTATAAATGTACTCAAGTTCTATTTGTTTCGCAATTATTCGAAGTCCTCCACGAACATGCACGACTCTGAAACACTTCAAAATTGAATTTTTCATCGGCGAATGATGAACGCAGATTCATGAAAAAAACCTTCGACACTCGATAAAGGGGAAGGAACTTCAAAGTAAGTCAACGGGCATGTTACAGATTAAATCGTTCTATTTTTAATATACGACAGACTTTACCTCCATAATTTGTTTTTGTTTTTGTTCACAATGCACCTCTTCGAGTATCAATTCTGCGAAATAACTGTTTCCAGTCGTTGGTTTAACGTACAAATCAGGTAGGCGGTGGCGACAATATTTTCGTTCTTTGTCCCTTTCTCGGCGATTCCCTATTCACAAGACAAAACTGTTTGGGCGAATGCGATTCTTCTATTCACGTCAGCGTTTCTGTTGAACGTAAACTAAACGTCCATAACCGTTTATGGGGTGTTAACTGGTAGAATCCGGAGCGTGAAGTTAAAAAAAGGAAAATATAAAAGGGAAATTGGAGGTAAAAAGCGCGAGGGTGAGACGGGGAGAACGAAATCCCAAATTTCAAAGACGAATAGGATCACTTTTTTCAATCCCCATTAGTACGTATAATAGTTAAAGCTGCAATATAAGTGGGAAAATTATTTTGAGGTTATCACCTTCCGTTCGAGATAGTATAGTTTATTTGGAGGAAAGAAAATGTGGTCGTTGCTTCGAGTGACTTATTTCCTGAATCTGAAGTGAAAGTTTTGCTCCTCAGAGTCGAGAGATAGCTGAACGAAGTTCCCGGGAGAACGAGGGGGAGAGAGATAAAATAAGAGAGAAAGAGATGATTCGGAGAATGAATGTCCGTAATGTAGGGTACGGAGATTTTCGATTTCCTGTTTCCTCTCTCCTCGGAGTCTTTCTCGTTCTAATCAAGCCCGACATCGTCATCAGGCGCCGACGGCTTCGGTGCACCGGTGTTCGGTTGACTCGGCGTTGAGCCTGCACCACGGAAAAAACCGGGCATACCACCCATCATATCCGAAAAATTCGGGAATCCTCCACCCATGTTTCCGTCTCGACCGAACTTCGAGCCTGTTTTCTCCAGCAGTTTCATCACTTTAGGGTTGTCCTTGTACTTGTAAATGTTGCCCGGGTTAGATGTTATGTCCAGAAAAGCTTGTGACACTTCCGGATCCTTTTTCAAATCGTAGGGAAAAATTACGTTAAATAAATTACAATAATAACAAAAATACCATTTCATAACGTTCTGTTTAAAAAAATCGATAACGGCAACGCTCTTAGATCTTCCTCACGATTAATCGCATTACTTGACAGATAAAAAAAAGGATGATCGCGTACAAGTTCAAGCCTTTAACTGGATCTTTATAGACTTATTAATGTCGATTCATTAATATTAATACAAGGAAACCTAAAATCGATTACCTGAAAAGCTTGCAGCATCTCTTGGAGATATTCGTTATATTTATCGGATCCGCGTGCACCGTCGCCAGCATCTGAGCCCTCGGTTTGCGATCCACGTGTACCGTCCACCCCGCTCGCTTTTGTTGCACCGGCTCTCTTCGACGCTTCGGCACGTTCTCTCGCTGCTTTTTCGGTAAATTTTCGCTCCTTCTTTCTCTTGTGTTCCTCGATTTTTTGGGCCTACAAAAGTTGTGAAGAAAGAAAAAAAGTAAAAGGATCGGTTTTTTTTACTCTCTTTGATATCGTATCATCGGATTAAAGCGACGATATAATATTATATATATAATTTATGTATGTATCAATATGATAAATAGTAGTATAATAGTAGATAAATTTCCGCATAGTGGTCAGAGGTCGTTGCTGAAAAGTCACGAAGAAAACCGTGTATGCGGGATAAGATGATTGGACGAGAGGGGGAATTTTTCGCACGAGGGGGCAAGCCGACCTTATACGGCGGCAGCCCGGACCCGTCTAAATATAAAGGCGCTCGGGGAGAATCGTGCGAGCATCGAAGAACTCTCTCGCGCCCGCGACGACTGCGGTGTCTCCCAAAGAGCGAGAGAGCGGATCCGAGCAAAATCTTGTCGGCACTTTAGAGCCGTGGACACCAGTCTTCGTCTCGCTCGCTCTTATCTTCTTTCCTACCCGAGATCAGACACTCGAATACTTTGTCACGCGTCTGATACGACGCTCCGATTCATCTTCTTTGCTCATCGATTCGAAGACAAACGAACGGAACGACGATCTTTCTTGTTTTTATTTTTGAAGCGGTACTTCAATGACGCAATTCGAATTTCGTGCCCATCGGGTTATGATAAAGAAATACAGATAAATAATTGAATAAATTATCGATCGTTTACTCGCATTTTTTTTAATGCGGTTTTTGTGGTATCAAATTTGGCATGTTGTATTTTAAAATATGGGAAAATGTTTTTTGGTGATGTTTCTTTTTTTAACTTGAAATAGTTTGATTCAATTATTGCTTTCTCATAGAAAAGTAATATTAATAAAACATTCTTCCAATTGCCTATAATGTTTCCTCGTCGTTAAAATTAAAAATGAACGCTGGCGCGTCGCCTAAATTTGTGCTTGTAGAGAAACAAGAAAAATGTATCTAAAATCCACAATAATGTTATTTTTAGTACTGGTACACACTCCAGTTTCTGTTATCGGATATGTCTTGGACACGAAAGAACCTCAGTTTGATGCCCAGTCTTGAATTTGTCAAATATTATTCGGCCGAAAATTGTATTCAAAATGTAGTCGAAAACAGAAATCGCCCTGCCAAAGAATTTTCACATTTTTTGTCAGAATTTGTTAGATGCCTCTTGAAATTCAAAATGATCAGGAATTGTTAATAGATTTTAATAAACTAAAATTCAATACGAATTGCAAACAAAATTAGGATTAAAGACACGGCTTTGGTCAAAATTATTTCCGCGACATGCGGAACAATCTCCACGTTAATTTCGGAACATCGGAGATGATCTCGTCACTAAATCAGTAATTTTAGTAAAGCTTGACCTGTCTTCTTTTATCATTGAGACAAGCGACCTTGCCCTCGTCTATATTAATTTTGCTATTTTCGTTAAATTAATATTAGCGGGGGGTGGAGCAGGGGCAATTTGTGCACCTGGCATCGGCCCGGAAGTTGAACCAGTTTAGAACATGTGAATAATACGCAAGTGGCTTTAGCAATCGCATCCAATAAATTCGAGAATTATTAATCGACTTTTTTGAAGTGAACATCAAAATTATTAATTTCTTCTTTCAATACACAAAAAAACATATAAAATTTCTTCAAATTTGTTAATTCGTTCTGGTATCACAAGAACGATTGAACGGGTCGCCACTTAGCAGAATATTTCGAAGTGTCGAATCCACGTGCTTTGACGAAGGTTCCTCTTGAACGGAAATTTTCTCACATTTTGTATCAGCTCTTGATGTACAGAACGTTTCGTTTATAAAATTACGCGTACAATTTTTTTGGTACCGTTCAAGGTCATTCATATTCATAAATAGTACCTCCGATTTTCCGGAGGAATTATCCCTTTGATCGAACATTCAGAATCTCAACGAATTAAGGGTCCGTTCAGGTCGAACTTGGATCGCAAATAACCCGGCTGAAATGATTGACATTGAATTCTCAACCGAAAATAGAGTTCCGATCATTGAAGGTCACATACGGGGTCCAGCCTTTCTAAAACGATCTGCATCTGTTTTCCCGCGGTCGAAATTGACTGCGAATGAAAAACTAATGAGAAGCAACGAAGCGATATCAGCATTGAGGGGTAGAAATAGAGAGACAGGAAAAAGCGTGAGATTTTCGTGGGTGCTTGCGTCGAGGCGTGTACGTAGCCATGTTTTGTCATCGAAAGCCGGTGATGCTTATGCAGGGAAACCGGGCCACCGTGTATTTTTAAATTTACTCGCACAGTATTGCGAAGCACGAGAGACTACGCGAGAAATACTCATCTCGTGCGGATTATCGCACGGACACCAATGAAAAATCGGTAAGTTGCGCTAGCGCCGAGTTCGGAGTGGAAAAGATCTGTGGACGGCGGGGATACCGAGGACCGGCAAATTGACGAAGAGGCTTGCAAGACGGCGAATTGCACTGAGCAAAATACGATCTTGAGACTCTGGTACGAAATAACGGTTCGGGCGAGCTCGAATATTGGCTTCGAAGAGCGGTGATTTACGACGAACATTGGCGAGCTTTGACGTCTATGCGAGAATTCATACACGGCTAACGTTCAACGTTTAAACAACCTGATCACTCGGCCAAATCATTCCTGAATAATGTTGCGAGTCTGCGAAAATTGAAATTACCTTCGAGATTTCAATTAAGACAAAACCCGTCGAAAGCCCGAGCTGCTCTTTCGTATCGAACGAACGAAAATTTTGATTTTTTTCCGGTACAAATGGAAACAATAAGAAATAAAAGATCCTAGTTTGCATTTCTTTGGGAAGAAATTGTCGAATGTTTGATACGTGTGAAACAAATCGTATTCGTTTTGAAACGGAAATGATTTGAAGAAAAGCCAGTCGAGGGATGGCTCCGAGAAGATGTATAAACGATCATTACATCATAAAAAGGATTTCCGGTGCCTACGGAATCCTGAGACGGCAGGATTCTCAGGACGCACCCACGAGAAGCTAGTTGGGATCAAAAGGGTCATCAGGAAAAACTGGGTCACCGTTCGTTAACGTTATTCACTGCTCTCCAACGGGACCAACGCCTCCGGTCACCTGATTTCGATCATGAAGAAATCAGGGGCAATATATATTGAATACGCAATATAGGTCGCATCGTGGCTAGTTGATTCACACGAGGCAGAAGAAGAGTTAAGGAACAGCGCAGCTGGCAAATAATTGGGGAATATTTGTAAGATGCCGCCGTATGAGAGACGATGAGACTAGGCCTATGAACGTAATATCACCGTTTCTGGCATTCGCTTCGGTAGTCCAATAATATCCATAAACTGACGGATCGGGAAATTGGCTCGATCTAGTCGCTCGCTTTATGGTCCGCGTCAGAGTGACCCCCACCCATTCCGAGAGTTCGGGAACCCAAACGAACGCAATCGCTTTTGGGGTATCAAACTGGAGCAAAGAAAAAATGTAGCCAAGTACGATGTTTTTACCTCGTAACGGACATCTACAGTTCGATATGACGCGAACGAATTCGTTCGGACTCGACGCGAGGGAGAGAGGACCGAAACGGTCGAGAGGGTAAAAAAAGAAGAGGTGGAGATTGAAAGCGTCGCGATGGCACATCGGGCAGATTTAGTCGGCGTAAAGAGCGGGAGGGGCGTGCGAGTAGGGGCGCGGAAGAAAAAAGGGGGAAGAGGGCGAGAGAGGCAAATGATAGAGAAATATATGTGCGGTTTCGCGGTCGTTTCGAAGCCGGCCAGGCAGTTCAACGGGGAGAGAGAGTGGCTGAGGAGTCGAACGTTTTGTGTGCGCGCTGACTTTTCGTGTGATAGAAGAGACTGAACCAGCGTTGTGCGGGGCCAGCAGCCTGGCTCGTCGCGTAGTGCATAGTGAATCAACGGGATGACGGGCTCAACGAGTCTGCGACCCGTCTACGCGGTGGGCCTCATCGTTCTGATTCTCGCCGTATCCTTGCACGGTGAGTTCTTCATTAAACGCACGTCGAATCAAACGAGTCCCGTTTTCCATCCTGACGATCGGACAGTGATCATTCGCTGATACTCAAGCTTGCTGTTTTCGACCGAGATCGTGTTCGCCCCTGATCGAGGCAGATCTGGTCATTTCTCTTCGACCCCTGGTCTCGAACTCCCTCGTTCTCGTTAACCGCGTTGACACCCGGTCTTCCATCGTTATCTATAGCATCCAAGTATTTATAGTGCAGCTCATAGTTGGAAACGTTAATCGCATAGGCTAGTTATGTAAAGAGGCTTGCGAGATGAGGTCGTCCCGCTCTTTGGACGGTTTTCTTTAGCGAGTCTCTTTGATTATCGTTGAGAGCCAGCGATCGATCTCCTGCACGAAAGATCACCGGACTCTCTTTCATCATTTTCTCTACTGGACAGAGAAAATAGAGGAAAAATATTGCATACGATGAGCGCCAGTTTATGAGCGAACATCCATCGGCCCGAAGAAAAACGATCACTGGATTACATGGCAAGAGGCGAAAAGCAGACGCGCGCACACAGACGGAAGAATTGTTCCCGGCCAGAGAATTTTAGAAACGCGTCACGCATCGTTGTCGAGCGCGAGACGCTGACGCGGATGTGACGATTGACTGACGAAGGTCAATGTTATATAAGTCCTTCCTCATCATCAACATCGTCATTGACGGCAGCCCCGTCATCTCCTCGGCGCTATCGTCATTGTCATCGTAAGGTCCTCGTCGAACACTGAGGACAACTCAACCGACTTGATGACCGGTTTCATAGTATTGTTTATTCTTGTTTATCAGTTACCGTTTTCACGAGTGTGACCTCCGAGCGCTCGAGGGCGTTGGGGCAATATCTCGTGCATCTTCGAATCGAAAACAATCATTTCCGTTCATCCAATTAATCAGGTCCCTCGGAAAAAAAGACCTTTTTGGAAAAACGGTCGTCCGAGCTGTTTTCGAACACGATCCGTAATCATCACAAATTCCACTCGATCCAACTGGACGAACTTGCCAACTATTAAGATCCTTGATAATTATTTGGCGAAGGGAAGAAAAGGTCTCCAAGATTTCCACCTTCTCATTGAAGATAAATAATCTTGACACAAGTAAACCAGATATAACGAACTTGGCACAGGTTCTTTAAAATAAATCTTCCGAAAAATATTTTTTTGCCAATTTTATCCAAGAATTGTTCAAAAACCAAACTGGACGTAATCCGGCTTTTCATGATTATACGAAAAATTGGCTGAACTCGAGTGTATCGATGGTACAAGAGCGAGAGGAATAGCCGAGGGGAAAAAAACAAGATGATTGGCGTGCGACAGCCGGTGTGAGGCAAAAGTCTCCTCGACTCTTTTCGAAAATGAAATAGTCGATAAAAATAAAGATTCTCTTAGTTGAATTCGGATACGTAGTCGTGCATACGTATATACAAGGCGCACGCACATTGATAGGTGAAGAAGGCATCAGGGTTGCCTGGTGTGTAAACGTATATGCGTATAACCGAGGAACGCATAGGTGTTTTCGCGGGCAGGCGAGCGTGTATACAAATATTTCCGTGTGCGTCGCTGCGTCGCGAAAACGCCTACCCGACTGTCTAAACTTAGAATCCTTGCGCCTCGTACTCTTGTACTAAGGCAGAAGAAGAGAGACAGTCGAGTGTTGCAGGGAGAGAGAGAGAGAGATAAAGAGAGAAAAATAGCTTTTCTCGACTGTAGGTCCGCTTACGTACCGACCAGAATTTTCCCGGCTACGTGAATCGGCGAAGCGTGTAAAAATTCCTGACACGCCCGATTAAGATTCGAGGGTGACAAAAGAAAAACAGCGCGACAAACAAAAGAAAAACGAAAAAGCAACCCGATGTGACGAAGTCTCGGATGGTGTTTGGGAGGCCGATAACGACCCTGATGCCTTGGGTCGTCAATGTAGATCGGATTGAACGGCCTCTACCCCGTTGGGGTGAACGCGGAAGAAAGGAAAGAAGAAAAAGAATAAACAAAAGGAGAGAATGAAAATCCAACAAGTTGGTATCCGAGGAAGTCCGCTTGGTGAATTCTTGGCTAGCCCTGGTTTCGCATGCCCGGGGGGTTGCGACACGGGTCAGATGAGGCGTTGAGACCGTTGTTTAACTCTCGTAACACCTGTCACGCCGATGAACGTGGTTCCTCAAATTGCGAACGCGCTTCGCCTATAACGTGGTACAAACGTGTATTAGGTATGCGTGTATGCATATATCGTCCTCTTTTGATCGGCCGTTTTGCACATCACCGTTTGATAGACCTTCGTTTTCATCGAGGTTTAAAGGCGGTCGAAAATTTCTCGCGGGCCAGATATTTCAGTCTTCCTGCGATTTCTCTTAGGCATCAAAAAGCCAAAGAATTTCGCAAAATTCGTACGAATTGTTTGGCGTTTCTTCGTTTTCACTGTGTATCATTATATCCTCAATGAACAGATCTCCCAGCCCTTTTCCCGTTCCGGTTTTCCACTTCCGATTTTTGGTCTCTTCGCGGCTTCGCGTATAAACAGTATATCGATTGCACGACGGATTAGTGATGAGAAACTCGTCTGAAAATAACGTAACGTTATAGGTGGTGTGCAAGGCGAAGATGAGCTGGAATCAGTACCGTCCGAGGTTCAATGTCGGCCGTACATCGAGAAAGCTCTGAAAGATCTCGAAACAGGTAATACTAGACGTTAGCCGGTTAGCCAGAGTCGGACATGGCGATCTCTAGAATGTTTCGTTTGAAGGACCTCCCGAGCAGAGCAGCGCCGAGGACGGTGCGGCCAGCGTGGAAGACGATGAGGCTCATAGAGAAGGGCAACTAGGGACCGAATCACAGGAAAGTCAAGTAACGTGACAACCCTTCTTTCGTCCACATTGGACAGAATTTCGTAAATTATTGGTGAAAGCTGGAGAGGTTGACACGTATCTGATCATACAGGAAGCCGATGAAGGAACGACCGAAGATACCGAGGATCGATCGACCGAGGAAACGGACACCGTCGTTCATGATAACGACGCGGTGAGTGCCGAACAACACAAGGACGAGAGTGACGAGACGCAGGAAAACGAAGCGGACGACGATACCGCGCTTAAAGCCGAGAAAGACGACAGTGACACGACCGATTTGAGCGAGGATGATGCTCCGAGCACCGAGGCAACGGAGGAAGGTGAGAATTCACCTCGTTTTGGATATATTTCCGTTTTAGAAAATATCAAGCCTTGACGATGATTTGTAACCTTGTGGATCAGCCATCGAGGACAAGGATGGAGATTCCGGAGAGAAAACCGATGGAGATTCCGGAGAAAAGACTGATGGAGATTCTGAAGAGAAAGCTGATGGAGATTCCGCGGAGAAAGCCGACGGAGATTCCGCGGAGAAGGCTGATGGAGGTTCCGGAGAAAAGGATGAAGGATCAGTCGATAAGGAATCTGCTGACGAATCGAGAGCCGAGGATGAGGCGAAATTCGATGAATCCCTAGAGCACGCAGAAGAATCGGGAGAGAAGAATAGATCAGAGGAAGAGAAGGACGACACCGTCGAAGACGAGTCCAAAGCTGGCGAGGATTCTGGCGAAGCTTTGGCTAGCAAAGAAACTGGAAGTGAAGAAGCGGAAACTAAGTTGGATGGCAAATCTGGTGAAGATGAAGATTCGGGTGAGGCGACGCTTACGAGTGCCGACGAGGAAAGCAAAGAGGCTGAGAAGGGGGAAGACTCGGTAGAGGCTGAAAAGGATGGTGACTCGAAAGAGACTCGAGAGGAGGAAGATTCGAAAGAGGCTGATAAGGACTCTGAGGAGCCTCGCGTAGAAGGTGATTCTAAAGAGGCTGACATCGACTCCAAAGAGCCTCAGGAGGAAGGAGACTCAAAGGAGACGCACGAGGAGGTGGACTCGAAAGAAACTCAAGAAGATGTAGACTCGAAGGAAGCCGAGAAGGATGTAGACTCAGGAGAGGCGACAAAGGAGGAGGAATCCAAAGAGGTGGTAAAAGACGATGAATCGAGTAAGGAAACTGATAGCCAGGTCGCAGCTGAAAGCGAAGAGGACAAAGAAGCCAGTCATGAAACCACCGAAGCTGATGAGAAAGGCAGCAAAGAGGCCGAAGGCCCGTCCGATGAGCAAGGAACCTCCAAAGAGGCTGAACCTGTGAGCCAAGAAACCTCCGACGAAGCTCACGGGTCAAGATCCAAACGAGAAGTGGATGATGACGAAAGTACGCAGGATCAGGAGAAAGAGGAATCCGGTGAAGACGTCAAGTCCGAAGATCACGCCGATTCGGCTGAAGCCGGTAAGCAAACTATTTTCCATATAACTTTGCATTTCAACAATAATTCATTGCTTTCCCGCTTTCATTACAAACGCGACGATTCATATTTGACAGGCGAAGGGAGCGAGGAAGCAGCTCCCCGTACTCCCGAAGAAGATTTGATTGAAGAGATCGAAATACCGGAAAATCTGAGACCCCGCGATCACATAAATCAATTATTGAGACTCGACGTGGAAAACGAGGAAAAAGAGAAAGCGATACAAAAAGCGGCGGAGGTCATACTTAAAGATTTGAAAAAGTTGTACGACACGGCGATTCAGCCTTTGGAGACTCTGTACAAGTACAGAGATCTAAGCAACAGGCACTTTGGGGGTAAGTGAAAATTACTGTCGACCAAATCTCATAGGAATTTCACTTATCCGTATTCGTTCCATTTCCAGATCCGGAAATCTTTTCCAAACCTCTGGTGCTCTTTATGGGTCCCTGGAGCGGTGGAAAATCATCGATCATAAATTATCTTCTGGACAACGAGTACACGCCACATGCGCTAAGAACAGGTGCCGATTGATCGTCCTATTGTTCAATCTCCAATGTGTTACTCTTGTTGACGGAAGAATTTTTAGGAACGGCCTCTATTTGCGAATTGCTCGGTTATTTCAGGTGCTGAACCTTCACCGGCTTACTTCAATATCGTGATGTACGGCGAAGAGACGGAAGTGCTGGACGGTACGCAGCTCGCGGCCGATTGGACCTTTTCGGGTCTCCAAAAATTCGGCCAGGGCATGCTTGATCGTCTCCGAGGCTTGAAGATAAACAGCAAGCTACTCGAGAGGGTATTTTTTTTTAAATCTCAATCTGAATCTGTCTCCCTGTAAACTACCGATATTAAACCAATTCGATTTTTTAACCGATCTTTCGATTCTTCCCAAAAAAATATCCAGGTGAACATCGTGGAAATTCCGGGCATTTTGGAAATTCGTAAACAGGTACAACGTCTGTTCCCATTCAACGATGCTTGTCAGTGGTTCATCGACAGGGCCGACATTATTTTCCTTGTTTACGATCCGGCGAAGCTGGACGTGGGGCCCGAAACCGAAGCGATTCTTGACCAGCTTAAAGGCCGCGAGTATCAGGTGGGAAGACTCAACGGAGATCCAGAATTTTTCTCGAATCGATGAAATAACGATTTCGCCCTTTCAGACGCGGATTATTCTCAACAAAGCTGACCAAGTGAAACCCGAGGAACTCATGAGGGTTCAAGGAGCTTTGATCTGGAACATTTCACCATTAATGTCGAGCGCCGAACCACCGATAATGTACTCGACCTCGCTCTGGTCGATGCCCTATGAGGCTGGTGCACCCACGAGACTTCTTTACGCTCAGGAACGCGCCTTCTTGCGAGATCTGCGTTCGGCGATCGACAAACGTGTCGAACATAAAATTGCTAGCGCCAGGAGATTCGCGGTGAGTAGCACTGAGTCCAAAGTGAATAGCCGTTTTTGTACGTTTCTTGCCCTTGAACTTTGAAGCTTCATTATTGTATTAATAAAATAATGGTATTATAGCATGATCAGATAAATATGAGAAATACATACGATGTAATGCTATACATATATGTTATATATTTATAGCATTATATTAAAACAAACTCTCGATTAATTACGAGTTCATCGATTACGAACGTTGTTGTCTGCTTTTATATACAAGTTGTGTCATTAATAGTCATAATAATAACGATTGTAATTTAAAACTTTTAATTGAGAGTTTACGAGAATAATAATCATTATTGTTGTACCGCGTTTAAAAAATACTAGACCTGAAAAGGAAGAAAAGATGGATCGCTATCGTGTAATTTTTTTTACACATGGCGATAATAGTCATTAGAGAACGATGAATAAGAAAAAATAAGTTAACGAACGTGAAAAATCTGATGATTTTAGGCTCTATAGAAAATTGACATGTCGATTAAATCAAATCTGAGGAAAACGATAATTGTTTCATTTTTTTTTTCGACGGGACAGGTGCGCGTGCGTAATCACGCGAAGATGGTGGACTGTTATCTGACGACATACTACAACCACAAGACATTCTTCGGCAACAAGAAGGAAATAAGCGACAAGATAATCGAAAATCCTCAGGACTATCACATTTACGAGGGCTTAAGCACACTGACCAACATATCGCGCTACGATCTTCCGGATCCGGATGTGTATCGAGACTTCTTCCGTTTGAATGCGCTCTACGAGTTTCAACCGTTGAGCTCGACGTGCACTTACTTCCGGGGTTGCCCGATAAACAGGCTCGACGTTGCGATAGCATACGACCTGCCGGAACTCGTCGGCACATACAAAAAAATGGTTGAGGCCGCGATGCACGAGAACGACGGTAGATCAACGAGTTGAGAGATCCCTCGGGCGACACGAACAGCTGTTTTTTCGCGAGGATATCGCGAAAAAAGATCGATGCGTTGGGAGAACGAGGGAAGAAACGGGAATAGGAAAAAAAGGCAACGATCACGATAAACCGAAACGGGAGTAAGGAAGGCGGAGGAAAGGAGCGAATGGCCGAGAGAAAGAGGACTCGGAGGTTTTACACGAGACACTCTCTTCCCATCTTGAGCTAAGCTGAAGCTAAGTTGAGCTTAGAACGCGAGGAACAAGTCACGATATGAAAAATCTGCGAACGGTAGTACCACCGATGGAGAGCCAAAAAACATTGAAACAACCCAGAAAAGAGATAACAAATAGATTCTCGTCGTCGATCGCCTCGCTGCTGGCAGCCTGGGCAACCAGCTTCGTCCAAGAGGTGTACTCAGGCAATTCCATCAAGAAATATCGAAGATAAAACGAAGAAATCCAGAGATCGCGATTCGCCGATAAAAATCGCGAGCCTCAAAAAAGAAGATCCGTTGAAGCTTACACGTCTGAAACGCAATGATTTGTATCGGCCCATTTCCACAATGTTTTCTTCCGCCGAATCGAACCTACGAAAATCACTTGAACGCTTTCATCAGAGGCCTGTAACCCAAACCTAGCGGGAAAAGATTTTGGACAATAAGAATTGGGGAAAAGAACTTTGAAAAATGGATGAATTGTTGCATTCCAACGATGAGAGCTTCAACACGATAAAAATACCAGGCGAAAGGAATCGGTCAATTCCTTCTTTGCTACCGATTTCAATGGAACGGAGAAACAAAAAAATTGTCATGATAACGTGTTATCATCAATCAGATATTTCGCCTCTCGTCCTACAGCCGGGAGAGAGCATCTATGTGACGATTCGTACGAATTGTCAGACCTACTTTCTAAAAGTTCTTTCCAGGTAGAGCGGTATGGCTCGTTTGTCATTTTTTTCCCGAAAGACGAACGATGATCAGGATTCCGCGATTGGCTTGTCTGAGCTTGCATCCGCAAGTGGAGAGAATTCCAACGGGGGAATTTTCAATATTCATCGTATAAAAGAGAGCAGGAAAGCGACAAGAAGAACTGGAAGAAAAAAGATTGTAAAAAGTTCGCCGTCAGACACGAGATCGTGTGAAGCGTTGTTGTACTAAATAATCGTTTAGCTTGCATGTAATTTTCTTTGCCTATGATATGCATTTTTTGTATAGCGGATAACTTTGTGCCCCGACGACCACGAGAAAGTCCCTCCCCCGCCGCAACAAAAAAAGAAAAGAAAAAAAAAAGAAACTCTTCCGTTCGTCGTTCAAATAATCCTAGTCACTAATTTCATTTCAACTTTTCGCACTGTGCACACACCACAGGATTAAAAGTGAGATCATGAGAGGGGGGGAGCGAAATGTGGCTGTTCAGCCACCAAAGAAACGAGAAGTACCATCGTCGATGACGAGACGCGAGAAAGAACGCGTGAACCCAGTTGGATCGACTATCTCGAAATCGCGTTACACTGTCATTGCCATTTTGATCATTGTCCGCGACCAACGTGTCGTATTTTATTACTTAAGGTATCAATAAAGTTTGAACGTTGAGAGAAGAAGCGACAGTCGAACGAAGAAGAAAAAATGGAACGTTCAAAATTAATAATAATAGTAATAATCATGCGAGATACGCGTGGAGCGCTTAGGTTAATTGGACCGAGAGAGGCCTCGACTTTCGATGGAATGTCGGACAGTTGTTAATAAACTTGTTAATAAGAATCACCTGGTTGACTAAGGCATTCAGCCAACAATGTTTAAGACGTTACGTTGTACTTTAAACGAAAAAATAAGATCGTGTGCTGTGAACAAAGATAAAAATCGAGAAATTACTCCCTCCCAATTTTTCTCTAATGGAAGGGGATTTCATGAGGGGAAGTAATAACCGTGCGATTGATAAAAATTGCGTTAAGTACTTTTCTCTGAGACCATTGGAATACTTTTCTCTAAGACCATTGGCATTTTTCACATCTTAAGGAGGATGGGGCATTTTACTCATAAATGCCAAAGGATACTGGATTCTCAACATTCATAGATGAAACGGGTAGGTAATCGATGGGAAAGACTATTTGTCTTTTTTAGTAATCATACCCATGAAAGACTATTTGTCTTTTCTAATAATCGTACCCATGAAGAATCCACGTTTGAAATGTCCATGAGTTCTGCTGCATTATTTCAGAGAAAGAAAATTAAAAACAAAGTCTCATGGAGTCATCTGCCAAAAAATCGCTGGGGTTATCAGTGGCCTCTTTCGGCATGTAAATTCCAGCTCGACTTGTTTCACAGAAGAAACCAATATAGAATTCTAATGTTTCTTTCTGCACAAATGCTGTAGCAAAGCTCACGAAAACTTTGCAGCTTTTACCAGTCATCTCCATAAAAAGGAACAAAAACAAATTCTCTTCATTTACTCACATTGGGCGTAACTTCACGAAGCCACTCGTCAGTCTGTTCATCGAAGTCAAATTTACAGGCAAGTCGAAGATCAACAGCAGCCTCTTCGAAACGTCCGAGCAGTTGATTAGCCCGTCCACGGAACTTGTGGCCAGCCGCACTATCCGGGTTCAATTCGAGTGCTCGATCACAGTCACGGATGCAGGCGTTTGGTTTGCCCATCAGTAGATATATCTGGCCTCTTTTGGCGTACAAAAGCGCCACTTGAGGATTCAGTATTATTGCCTCAGTGTACAGAGCTAACGCTTTCTCATAATCCTTCTCGGCAAAGGCAGACACAGCCTCGGAACGTTTTTCCTGAGACTGCGCAACTTCCTCCTCGCCTGGCACCGACTCCGGATCTCCCATCTCTTGAGGTGGATCATTATCAGGTTCTATAAATCAGGACAATATCAAAACGCATTCCTAGCTGGAAACATTGAAGATTAAACTGCTCAACAAAATTCACTGCCTGGAATAGGAAAACCCATTTACCTATGACACCCGTCATGTCCAACTCTACCTCGCTCTCTTCGCTCTCAGGTTCGGGCTCTGCATCTTCCTGCACTGGTTCACTTGTTTCTTTTTCTGCCTTGGGCTGGTCTTGCTGTACTGTAGGAGCTGCTGGTATTTTTCCGCCAAAGTGTTCTACAAAGGATTTGAGAAACTCCAAGCCTGGAGTGTGCAGAGCAGCTGGATTTTGTTTCAACATATCCAAAAACATTATCATTGGTGCCAATTGTTCCTTCGTAAATGGGAGTGACATCTTGCTTGTCCTTTGTTTGCTATATCTGTGATAATAATGATAAAATTGATTTTGATCAAAACACTCCCAATTTTGATTTTATCGTTTTATGCTACGCTTTGGTTATAACGATGTAACGAAATTGGTATTCGTCCGCAATAGAATGATAAACCGTTTATCTTCTAGTTATCATTCGCCGGTGAAGCGAAAATCATAAGTTGAAGCCGGCGTGAGGAGGCGGAGAAAAAAATACATGCGTCACGTTGACTGTGGAATTGATAGTGGATACACGAAATTTCAGGTCATCGTTTTTTTTTATGTTAAACCCGACTGCGTAATGCATGTTCCGTAAAGTAAAAGTGGAGATTAAGAAAAAGAAATGTAATATTTTATACTTACGTTTGTAAACTCGGTGTTCGCTTGTCACAAATAAAAAGCGGTGTAATCCGTTGTACAACGATGACTCCGTAATTAACCCAAAGAGGGCCGGACAGAAAATTCGCGAAACTCGGAATTGTGGCAATGAGTTCCGTGAAGTTAGCTGCGGCCCACAATGTTTTAATTTCACTTTCGTGAAATTGTGTCCGATAATCCAATATAGAGAAAAATATATCAAAATTAAGATGACTATTAACCGAAATGAAGAAAATTGATAAAATCACGACAATAAGAAACTCTATTTAGTTCACACAGCTAATTTCTGGATGTTCGCACCGCCACCTGTTGGATATATACTTAAAGACGATTGTTCTCAAGCTCACTGTTGGTTTCCCTTCTCAAGGCTGGTGTATTGTCATAGTGTGGTATTCGCACGTGGATTGACTACAGAGTTCTCTTTGTCGAACGTTTTGACCAATCGTCCGGTGTTTACTTTTGTTCGTTTTGTTATTGAGAATTGCTAAAGTTAGTGAAATGTTGTTGAACAAGGTACGTTCCCAAAAAAACTTCGGTTCCCAAAAAAACTTCATCAGTAAATAGCTCGCTTTTTCATTTGTTCGATATTCGTCTCCGTTTTCAGGTTTTGTCGCACACGTGCCGGCAAATAAGACTATCCGCCGGCGCCAGAATGATGTCTACGGACGACACTGAACCCATGAGAATAGAAAAAAGTGAGTTGATTTCATCATAAAATCTGAATATGACTCTTCTTTTGCATTGTACTCTTCAATACACTCGAATAATACAAAGAATTTGAGATTATGTGAAGTAAAAATTGAATGACCGATCAGCAATTGAATCTTGATCAGCGGTGTTTTCCTACTTCAAGCCTTGAACCAAATAACGCTGCTGGGAAGAACAGGCGGCAATCCGCAGAAGCGAGGCTCCGAGGAACATCCAGTCATAGTTTTTTCCTTGGCCACGCATACAAACTACAAATACGAAAATGGTAGATATTGAGTTTCATACCATGAAAATGAACATTTGAACCGCAACCTAAGTTATTTTTGCTCCTTTGGATCGTTATTCTCTCGAGATGGCTCCAAGCATTTTCATAAAATCAAAGAACATTTAGCAGTACAATTAAATTGACTACTGAGCGTTGAGAGAGAAAACAGTCAACCTTCGGACGCAGTATTTAAAAAGCATTTTAGAACCTGATTTATATTCAGTTCATTCTCCACCAGCCTTTCAATGTTTCCTATTTTTCATCACAGAGCTGTTTCAAAATCCCAATAAAAAACGATTGCTCTTTGTCTCATGAAAGATTTCACGAATGTGCCGTAATTATGCAGGTGAATATATGCAGAGAACAGACTGGCACAGAATCTGTGTCTTCAAGCCGTATTTACGCGACACCGTCTACAATTACTTAAAGAAGGGTCAGCGCATCCTTGTCAATGGAAAAGTCAGCTATGGTGAAATCAAGGACGAGGACGGTGTATTGCGTCCGACGACATCTATCATAGCCGATGAAATCATTTTTTTCCAAACCAACAATCAGTAACGTTACCGAAGCGTATGGTACAAAAAAAACTATTTAAAATTCCCACGGTTCATGAAAACTTCATCTACCATGCGACGCAAAGATGCTTTTCAACGCATAAGGCATACCCTCACCGTTCGATTTTGTACCTGATATTCTTGTATCCAGTGACAACCGATGCATACGGATCGGATGGTGTAAAAATAATGTAAGGATAATAAGGAGAGCTGAAGAAGCATTCGAATAAACAGATTTATATGTCTTAATAAGTGCGCATGTATATATATATATATACACACCCACACATATATATATATATATGTATGTATCGTGTATGTATGTATGTATAAGTCTATATTTACATGATTCATCGTTCGTAATCTCTCCGATAACAAGTTACATAATAAAATGGCTATAAATCTAGAATTTTACAAGTGTCGATACTCCGTTTCTTCACGTTTTTCTTTTCTCTCTTCCGTTGGTTCTTCCTTATTTTCTATACAAGATACCCCCATCGCCTACGCGTGGCGTATAAAAAATTTGTTTTTCTTTCTGCAATCTCCCCATTCTCGTCCCGACGCGTGTTACGTTGTTTTTGCTGAGAGTGCGATACTCGCGATTGTTCACTTCGATCAGTTCGGCTATTTTTAGTTATCCCAGCTACGATGCATATACAAACTATATATGTGTATACGGTCATATATATTCATATATACAGGGTGTCCCATGTAAATCGAGCCAGGCGAATATCTTAGAAACTGTTGCCGACGATGAACGTTACGTTTTCGTGAAAACGTTAAATAAAGGCGGCATCTCGGCTAAATTTACTGTATTTTCATACAAAACGTTCTTCGATATCGATCAACGATCACAAAACGATTCACGAGTGGCTCGACTCAAATTGGACACTCTGTATACGTGTAACTCTATATATATGTGTATATATATACATATAGAGAAAGAGCGTGTAAGCCTCTCTCTGTATATATATATCTGCGGCTTTGAGCTTTTGCATATTCACCGTAATCCGCGTATATAAATTATTTACACTTTGTGAACGATAGATTTAAAGTTATACATAATATATTCCTTCCTTATCGTTCTAAATATTATACTCTCTTAAATCTCGCGTATAATTTGTGTGTGTGTGTGTTTTTTTTTCACCACTGATCATCGTACATCCGTACGACCTCTCTTCATCCTCTATCGTTTAAACACTTTGTATCTTAATTATTACAATTACCTCAGCTCTCTTGGATTTATAATTAAATTCACTCGTTACTTCTCATCGTTTTTCTCCCATCTTATTTTTCGTTTCCTTTTTACGCTTACAGAGATCACAGTATACAAGAAGCCAGATAATAGGTCTCGATTCTATAGTTACCTCGTTCGTACACGCAGGCAGTCGTAATTATCATCACACCGAGTTTCACGCGGGTACACACGGACTACGCAGCTTCCGTTCGTTTTTTTTTATCTTCGGTTTTTATTTTTTTTATACTTTTCGTGCAAAAATATCGTAAGTTTGTATGTTTCGCTTAACAGCTCGTTTCTTCCGCTCCTCTTTCTTCCTCCTTTGCCACTCTTAACCTCTAAGTATTGAATTTCCTTCTCTTTTCTATTCTTATTCATTTTTTTTATGTTTTTCACAATTCCGTCGTTCGCTTGTCCGATTTGGAACTTCGACGTGGAGAACGATGGGGGCCGGAGGGTTTTTGAGGAAGGTAAGGTGGGGGTTAGTCCTGTCGCGCCAGCGATCGAAAAGCTGCGGCTCTGCGTCCCGGTCGGTAATCGACGAGGCCCCGATAAGGCTATAAGAGTGTTTACCGAGCTCGTTCGTGGAATGTAAGCCACAATCATTCATTCGTATACATACACGCACGCACACGTCGCCAACAACATAGAAATTTCGAATATAAATTTTGGTATTAAAATATATATATATATATTTATATATATATAAATATATATATGTATATATACATACACATATCTATTTCAAGATACATATACATATACATATATATATGTATTTATTTCGCGTATAAATTTAAATATAACTCTGGCCCCGGATTTCATAAAAATTCTTTCTATTATTTCTTCTTTACTCTTAATCTCGTCTCATCTCCGATATAAGAACTTCGTGCGTAGCAATCGCGCACGTAATCTCTCGACCCCAAAACTACTGCCGTATCAATATCCCAAAGTTTTATCTCCCATTTACTTTGCGAGCCACCGTCGCGACGATATATCGATTTACGTATGTAGGATCTAGGCGCGCTACGGGCGTACTCAACGTATTCTTCTTGCTCTGAGAAAAATAAAATACTAGAGACGCGTGCTTACACTTTCCTCGTTGGTGGCAAATAAGTAATCCGTAATTTTGTCGGTTCGTACGAATCGTGAATCATTGTACTTTACAGGAGTGAGTGTACTCGGAAAAGTTCGCCTCGGAAAAAGCTTCCAATTCAATGTTTCGCTTTCTTCGGACGAATGTATAAAAAAATAACGAAAAAAAAACAAAATTTATCGGGAACTTTTTTTTCTTCGTGAAATATTAGAAAACTGCTTTTTAACTCTGACGAAGAAAGAATCGTAGCTTCCTAACCTCGTTTCGCTGTAGCGAGTGAATGTTAAAAAAAAAAAAGAAAATTGTTATATTCTGCCAAAGTCTTCACGCTTTGTTTAATTTTTCAGAGTAAGAAGAACGAGGACTCTCCGATATTGAATTACATAAGATTGCAGTCGGCCGTGCTAGGCTTACGTGAATTTCTCTCTCTAGCGCGTTCCCCGTTCCTCTTTCTCGTCGGTCTCGACGAGACTTTCTCCTCCGCCTTGGGTAATATGTGTACACTCCACCCGGTCGTCGTCTTTGCTTCCCCTTCGCTTACTCTCCTCTCCCTAGCCGGACATTGCCGTTTTTCCTATTTGCGTTCTTTAAAAGTTCACGAGGGCTCTCTCGCGTCGGCGACGACCCGTTTCGTTTTACAAACCGGGAAACGCGACCGAACGTAATCCCGGTTTTTCACACACGATGTACACATGCGCAATAAGTGGCTTTATATAATATACACGCAGGCATACACACACGCACACTCGCACGCACACACAATTGTCTCCTAACGGTAAGGGTAACATTCTTGGCACAGATTTGTCGGGCATTTGTGGATCGGAAGGGCAGAGTGAACGGAGGAGTGATCGAGGAAGAGGATGAGGATGAGGATAAGCTCGAGCCTTCCCGACTCAAGCGTCCCTTCAATGAGTATAAAATCGCGGTCAAAACGGATCTTCTCTCATCGATATGTTTATCTCGATCGTGTCGCAAAAACGCGTTAACGAACAAGCAAATCAAGGGAGATAAACAGGTGAGCGTGTCCTACACCCACCACGAAAAAAGTGCATCTTTGCTTTTCTTTCGATTCTCCCGTTTTTCCCTCCTTCGTAAACGCGTAAATGCTTGCGAGTCGACGAGGATCGAGAGTGAAGAAACGTTTGAACGACGCGCTAAACTCGCGAGGGCCAAAAGGCGGAAGGTGCATAGGTGGAAGGAATAAAGTGGCCCTTGACAACGAACACGGATGTGCCAGAGATTCCTCTCTGCTTTTCTGATCACCCCCCGCTCCCCTCCTCAGTGGCAAACTAACAAGGGCGTTTCGAAGCGCTCTCGCAAATTACCGGATACGCACAATTGTCCGTGTGTTTTTATCTCGTTTGGAGAAAACTGGCGTTTCTCTTCCTCTTCTTCGATTCAAAGCTTCTCACCCTCTCTCTCTCTCTCTTTTCCTCTTCTCCGTTTTCACAGTGTGCAACACTGTCGAAATCTCGGATGAGAGATTATTGCGCCGGACACGGCTTCAGTCTTTGTCAGCTGTGTGTTCTTTCTGTAGAGATACGATGTTGGTCCAGCCCGTGATATTCCAACGACGAAGAAAGAACGTTGGCTCATCGCAAACAGCTGATCGTCCGTTTTCAAATACGAAGCGTGAACACCCGTAGATACGCGTTTACGCGATCTAGCGTGTCCACAAACGTAATTATCGCGCGTTCATTCTTGACTCGATAAAATCGTATCGTCGAATTACACGCGATTAATATTCGTACGTTGGTAATCGTCTCTCGCTAAGATTCCCGTCACTTCCTCTCTTCCGGCTCTTGATTCGTCTTGACGAGATTGTAAGCGTGACTTCTGTACTTGGCAGGAGGATCGTGCAGCGGCAAAGGTTGATCGCCGCAAGAAGGCTGATTCAGAGTCGACATTGACAAATCGGTGGGCATATCCGACTCCGGCTCTAGACTACAGTTCATCGAAAAAACACCGTCGTCCTCCGGCTCCGATTTTATTCTCATTTGTTGTCGCAGCAACGAGATGTTCTTGATGTTCTTCAGCTCGGTCGGATTCCGAAGAAATCTGCAAGTAATCACCGATAAAATTAGGGATCCGATCAAGATTTGAATTTAACATCCAAACATTGTTTTTTCCTCGTTCTCTATTCCACGATGATATCAACTAATTCGAACTTGGGATTTCCGAATGGATTTTACGACGGGCCGTTTTTCGAACGTGGAATCACCGTTGGAGAAAAAAATGTACGAGTCGCAATTAAGAAACCGGTTTTTAAACATCCAGTCGCAGCCCAACGGTGGGCGTGATAAGTCGTGATTTATCACGCCCACCAGTAGTTTTTTATTCTTCGTCCAACGACAATCGATCTTTTTTTTTTCGAATCTCGAGGTATCGCAAGGAAAACTCGTCAAATTGTTAGCGATCGGAATGACATTTGAAGTTTGCGTAATTTAGACTCAATTGACACGATTTTCTTTGACTTTTCTTTTTTCAAATTTTCTTCCGCAAGTTTCGGCTATGGAAATCATACGATTTTTGTTTGTTTATTTTGAAAAACTTTGTTCCCCCATTTACAACGAATTTGCCATCGATGGCTTTGGATTATAATGGGATTCATAAATTGAGACAAATAAATGATAACTCACTGGTAGCAGTGTCGCTCGCCTTGAACCTTCCTGAGTATATTGACACGATAATAATAGCGCAGCGCCCTGCTCATTTTGTCGTAATTCATCGACAAATGATTTTTCTGTATGCCCCAGAGTCTGGCTAATCCCGGTGGATCGACGATCTTGAAGACTCCGGTTTCCCGGCTTTTCCACGCGATATAGTGGGTGTATCGTTGCGACGGATCGTTCAACAATTGTTGCAAGAAGTCCCATAGAAGTCTGCCGTCTGCGAACAAGGAAATAAGAGAGATAAAAATTTGAAAAATAACAAGGAAAAAACATAGCAGGAAATAATAAACTAGAGATAAGAAACGATCGTTGATTCGCGTCTGCGCAGAGCAAACTCTTCGAGTACGAGTGTAATACTTTTGTTGCCTCGTTATCACATACACCTTAAGACTTCCGTTTGTGAATAAACACGCGTGTGGATTCGCGTACCTATATATCGACGAGACAGCCACTGTACGAAAAACTTCTCGCTAATTTGACAATAATATTTGCGGTTCTATCTCGTTAATTCTGGCAACACATATGTCGCATATGATTCAGGTAATTTCCTCCTCTTTTTTTTTTTAATAGTATTTTCCTACACGGATAATACAAATTGTGGGTGCTCGGCGAGCTGAATAATTTTTTCATTATTAAACATTTTTTAAAAACCGTTTCGACTCCACGAAAAATAAAAAAAATCGAATTCCCTTTGACGATTGACACGCAATAGATAGTTTCGATCTTTTAACACTTTTTTTAAATTATAGGGTTTTTATTATTAGTATCTCGATATTATCCATTTTGAAGAATTTTATCTACCTTTTTGGTATAGTCCTGAAACAATCGATTCCAACGAAAAAAAAAAAAAAACAATATGTTTCTTATTTCACTATCAATAATCAAAATCGAGCAAGCAATTGCGCCTTTTAAATTAGTATAAAAATAATTCAGAAGACAGCTCGAAACTTTTTCAACGAACGATACTTGTTAAATAATATTTGGCGCGTGCATAGAAATATCGGGAGGATATTTCCCTCTCGCTCATTCTTGAAAAAAATGCCTCTTTTTTCCACAATCCCTATTTTGACGTAATCGCAGTACCCAAGAGTATCAATTGAAGGTTAACGCTCGTTCGCATCAGTATCAATAAAAACAATGATAATTCTTTCACAATTCGACAATCGTCGAGAACGCGAATATCCCTGATCTTCCGAAAGCCAAAAAAGTGAGTTTGGAGCGATATCAAGCTACGATTAAATCGTGATCGAAAAATATTCGGGGATCGAACGAAAGTATAGAGAAGCGTTTGGTTGATGACCGAAGTGAGTGGAAACTTGAGTCGGAAGTGGAACGATGACCACGAGTGGAAACTTGACTTACTCGTATTGGGTTCGGGCGAATCACTGGGAAAGAATTCTCTAGCGGCTGTTGAGGCAGGTCTGAAGGCGCCGGGTGTGAGCGGCATCATTTGGGGTGGTAGTGTTGGGCTGGGTTGATCCTTGACGCAGACTTCGCTGAGTCTCTGGGCGGTGAGTGCTGTGGGTGTAGCCGGTGGGCTGTTGTTGCCCTGATGATTGTCCTCGTCGGAGTCGCTTTTGTAGATTTGCATCTGATTGCTCTCGACGTGTCCGGGTGATCCGGCTTGGCTGTCGATCGAAGGTGCTGGGGAGAGGGTCACCGAGTTCGCGGACATCAACGAAGCGAGATTCGCGGTGTAAGGATTTTCGACCCACGTTGGGGTAGGTGGATGGGAATGGGGGCTTAGCGGATAAACCGAGGGTCGCGTTGGCGTAACCGGACTGCTTGGTAAGCATCGTTGAAACTGATTGAAGTCCCTCGCTAGCATACTGAGCACGTTGTGTAACACGTCACCAGCACCGGGACATCTCTCACCGAGATCCGACTTCGTTAGAAGGCACAACGCTTTGCCGTTCATCTGGAACATGTCCATGTCGAATTGCGGTAGATCGAATTCCCGCTCGGCCCAGCGTAAAAACGCGGCTACGTCCTCTCGCGACCATACCCTCGGATCTGAAGCTGCAACAACGGTTAATCGTTTCGTTAGTTCCTTCTTTCACGCACCAAGTTTCTTCGAAAGAGCAAGACGACTTTTCGGTTATTCATACAGAAGTGGGATAGCTCGATAATTTTTCCATCACTATTTTGTTTTCGCTACGAACGTATTTTGGAAGTCGCCACTGGTGTATTTGAGTCGGGAGAGATTGATTTTTTTTTATTATTTTCATTAGTTGTAGGATTTTGAAATTTGAGGAAACGACAGATCAGAGAATTTTTATATACATTTTGGTCCTCAAATTGGTGATGAAGGGTGGTTATATTTATAAAATTAACAGTTTAGAATATAATACTCATTTATAATCGCAAGTATCACAGCCCTTCGTTTATTAAATTACAAAATAAAACATTTTTATTAAATTTCAAAATAATATCCACATGAATACCTCATTAAAATTAAACGAATAATATTATATCCACTCATCTACCAATGCACAAAGACACACGATATTAGAGGTGGCAAAAAATATAGTTCTTCAATATTACATAGCTTTTTAAAATTTGATGGTTTTCCACTTCTGCATAATTACCGACTTTTCAAATAACCCGAATTACGTAAATTCGATTTTCGATATATTTTTCGTTTGGTTTTGTTACGTTGATTTATTGATAGATATAAAAGCGACTTTTTTTATTGACAAATTTTCTTTCCTCGAAAATGCTTCGTGGAAAGAAACCGCAATAATTCTCATTTGAACAGACTCTTCTCAACATTCTTCGTTTTGCTTACCTAGTGTCGTGGGTAGGTGAGTTTTGAAGTCCAAAAGTGGACTCGGCGGTGGATGAGCGGTGGGTGAAAAGCTCATTGTCGGACCGTATCGCCATAGGAGATCGGTGGGACTGAAGGGCAATGATATTCCCGGTGGTAGGCGGGAATCCATCCCCGTCATACCGCCAGCGGCTGATACCGGCGGTAACTGCGGCAACTGGATCGTCGGCAACAGTTTCATAACACGTTACGTTGATTCCGGAGTTCTGTGACAAAAAGAAACCAAAGAGAAATTAACATTTTTGTTCGTTCATTTTAACAAATAATTGATCGTGATTTAAATTAAAATTCACGATACAAGATTATTATCTTTTATGTGGCGAAACGATTCGATTTACGCAAATATTTATAATTTTTTAGAAATTTTGAAATATTTCTTCATCGCAGTCGAATTTTACTCATCGTTGGAAAGTTATGATTTTCTTCGTTTCTCTATTTCTATTATGTCATTATTATTATTTTTAGGATTTATATTTATTATATTTTTCAATTTTTCAAGTAATCTCGAATGACAGGAATGAATCAATGATAGAATATTATTTTGTATCGCGAAATTAATAAAAGTAAACTCATATTCATGATTTATACAAAAATCTGCTTTTATCTCCACGGTGACAGTTTTTCATAGTGAGAAACCTTTTTTTTTTTTTAATATTATAGTTTCCCATAGTTTTAATCGTGAGAACGCAAGTAATTTTTTTCACCGTTCTTTCTTTATGTTATTAACAAAATAAAAGTATTTATCGAAACATCAAAATACATTGAAACATCGAGAATTTACGCTGGTAAAATTGGTAAAAAATCTTTATCGATTTTAAAAATGTTTATTCATTTTTTTTTTATTATAACCAAGATATAACGAATAATTGAAAAAAATGTATTTATTACAATTTATCATATTCCATATATAACATAAATTATCACGATATTATACGAATAGTTGAAGTGAAATAAAAAAAATATCTATATACAAATACAATTGTATAATAAAAATGAAAGAAAATTTGTCTTTTGTCGCATCCCAACGAGGCGAGCCTCGTAATGAATTAATATTTACTGTGCAAACATCGATTTGCGTTTACGAGAGATGCGCGCCGGTATAAGTCATTGCGCGCGAGCTCGCGTCGATCTGTTCTACGTTTGCTCGCTTTCACGTGCTCCAATGGTGAGAAAAACGAAGCCGTATATCTCCGACGTTCGGATTTTCTTCTTTCTCCGGTTCTCTTTCTTGCTATGTCTCTCTCTTCTCGTCAGGGACAATCCATTATCGGTGTTATCTAACCGAGCGAGAATATTAAGAGTTTTCTCAAGTAATTAGTTTACTACCATCAATTTTTCACGGTAGCCTGACCTCTAAATATTTGTTCACGAAATTTTTCACGTGTTTTCGTTAATTCGCATACAAATAAATAAACCCAAACAAACCCAAACAATTTTTTAATTAACTGAGCCAAACGAAAATTAACGTTTACAAAGTGGCCAATAATTTTCGGGATATTCATAAGATTATACTGATTATCAAACAACTCGAAGTGTCCTAACTCGTCGAAACGACGCTCCTGTAAAAAAAAAAAACGAATAATTCACCGAAAATTTCAATTTCTTATTGTCATTGCTCTTAATCACGAATCACGTGCAATGTACGCAATTTGGAGAAATGAAAAAACAAACAAAAAAATTATCTTTGCGTCCCAATACTGCAAACGCCATCATAAAAAAAAAAAAAACAATTAACCAAACCGCCCCAAAATTCCCCCAACTTTCGTTCCGCCAAAAGGCGTCCTTTTGCCCCCCCCCCCCCCCTGCGATTCCTTCCCGCAACTCGAAATCATCTGCGCGAAATATACGAAAAAAAAAAAAAAAAACAAAAATCCTTTTCCTCGTTTTCCTCGATGAAAATCATGTTTCATAAATGTATATATACATATATATCTTTTTACTTCGCTCGTTTTTTCTTGTATTCGAAAAGATACTTTTTTTTTTAAATTCGTATAAATCGTCCGGCGTGAGTGACGTTGCGAAATTGGTTTCCCATCCCCCACCCCCCCCTCCACCTCCTGAGAGACGTCCGAAACGTCGTTGCGAAATGTGCGTACTTCCGGTCGGGTTAACCTCGACGACGCTCGACGCGGCGTTGTCCGGTGAGCGTTTGCAGGTGTACGAGAGTGTCTCGTCGAGGTATTACCATAGAATGTAAAAATAAACAGAGACTCAAGACGCGGCGGCGCGAGAGCAGAGTGGCGGGAGGGAGGGGGGGCGGGGGGCGGGTGTGTTTGAGGGTAAGGCAGACAAGTTTGAGAATACGAAAAATAATGCATTCGCGGATATGCACATACACGTATATGGACGGTTGCATGGATTTGTAGAAGCCGGCAGGAAGAGCGGTATCCGTTTCGCAAAAGCGAATGCATTTGCATAACCGTATTTCCATCTACGTACGAGGCATTTCCGCTTCGACGCGAGCAAAAAAAGGATGAAAATAAATGATTAAAAAAAAAAAAAAAAGGAAAAGAAAAAGAATATTCAGAATGGTCGTACGGGGCAATAATAGCGACAAAGGATTCGGGCGCCCAAGAGCGAGAGCGAAGAAATAAGTGATACAATGCTGCGCGGTGGTCCATTGAACGCTTCGGGGTTTCGCAACAATCGCATCGTATCTTTATATCCGGAGAAGCGAGATTTCGTTGTTTTTTTTTTTTTTTTTTTGTAAAAATAAATAAATTAGGATTTTTTGAGATCTTCGGAGAAAATTTGACGGGAATTGAAGGGAAGATTAATACATTAATTGTAATTTTATAAAAATTATATTCGATTGATTTAATCTGATTAGAGAAAAGTGAATATTTATGATTGATTTAATTTGTATTTACGATGGATTCAATTTGATTGGGATTATAATTCAATTAGGATTAGGATATAAAATGATAATCGACTGATTTAATTTGATAAGGAAAAAATGAATTTTTATGATCGATCAAATTCGACTAGGGAAAAATGAAACGAGCGACGAAAAGCGTTAACGAACGAATCATCGAAGATCATTCGGTAGAAACGAGTTTATCTAATAACATTTTATTATCGAAGAACAAATGAGAAACGAGATAATTGAAAGGATTGAGTAAACGATGAAAAAGTGATAATTTAACGCGAACGGAATTTCATTGATTAAACTTCGTTATTCGAGAAATGAATGAAAATAATAAAATTGACGAAAACATTGATACATCGAACGAAGCCCGTCATTAATAATAAAAAAAAAAAGCGAACAAATGTAATTCAACGATTAAAAATCAATAGAAACAAAGCTACGAGCCAAAAATTAATGGAACGCGAAAGGAACAAAGGAGTTCCACAAAAACGAATTTCATTTTCGAAAAGTACGCGCCTTTTCGAAAACTACGATTTCCCATCGTTTTTCGTACAATTTCCATCGCTATTCGTACAATTCACGTTATACGGACGAATGAAAGAGGAAGGTGGGCCGGGGAGGGGGGGGGGGGCCCGAATGCGGCCGCCGGAAGGCCGCGCGCGAGAGGCAGGTACGAGGAAGATGGAAATTATTTC
>JAPYZI010001542.1:0-31047 GCA_030523105.1 Ophioninae sp. A BG-2022a
TAATTTTGCACTTTCGGCAAAAACTCGGGCAGATTCGTAATCAGCGGAAAATTTCCGATCAAATACATCCTTTTAAAAGGTTAAAAACGGAAAAAAAATTTTTCGTCTTCTCCCGGCCACTTTGCCAGAATCTTGAAAATCACGGAATTTCAAAAGGTCATAGGGTGAGCTCCTTATATGCTATGGAGGTTCAATGGGTGAGTTTGGAAAAGGTTTTTGCCTGACTTAAATAATGGCGTTGGATTCGTATCGATATCTCTAATAGTTTCCCCGGAATATCCACTTGAAAAATCGCTAAAAAAAAACGCAAAGGGGTATGTATGGAAAAATTTGCAAAAATCGATAGTCCGACTTTGAAATTCTGCCAAAAATCGGAAAATCATCGGATTTTAATGATTAAAAAAGCATTTTGAAGAGAAAATCATACCGAAGAGATTGAGCACAAAGTGGAGTCCCAAACCCTAAAGGAAAAAAAGTTATCGATGATGTAGTGAAAAAACGTTTATCCCTCAAAAATCCAAAAAAATTTTTTATTTTTAATTTTTTTTTTACTGGCCCATTTCGATGTAATTTTATCTCCTGAAAACGAATCCACCATTCATTTTCTCCAAAACCCAAAATTCCCATGAAAAAATTGTAAAAAACTTCTAAAATCGCGATTTCTTTGGCTGTGTGCAGTGTTTTCGACGAAAATTCGGTTGACACGCGTACATATACGTGTGTGTTTTTGTTGCGACGAAACTACGCGTGTCTTTTCTCCACGCTGCGCTCGTAACGAATCCACACGTACATAATAACACACGCGGGCACGTTCAGCGCTCGGCAATTGTCCTGGCACGATTCAAAAGTCAAAAGTTTCCAACGTGTTCGTCATTCCCTTAAATATTCTTGAAAATACGAGTCTTACTAAATTCCGGCTTAATAAAAGTAGTAATTAAATATTCAAGCCTGGAAATAAATAATGTATAGGATTTCAGCAAATTAGAAAAAAACGAAATCAAAATATATAAATACAAAAATAATAATTATACAATATTATTTTAATATCATAAAATTCAATTTATAAAATATGATTTTAATATTATAATAAAAAGTATACGAAATAATACAAAACGATGGAAAAAAATAGACAATAATACAAAATAATAAAATCTTAATACAAAAATTAAAAAATCATCGAGAGAAAGAGAGAGGACGAGACTGAATTAATAACGTAGAAACAGTAAAAAAAACGACGTAACCCCAAATATGGTCAAATTCTACAAACCCTCAAATTACGGAACCCTTATCTACCACATAAACAAACCCAAACAAAAAAAAAAAAATTCACATATTCAAGGTCCTAAAACCCTAAGAGGCTTAAGATGGTGCGCGACCATATTTTAACACGTGACACTACGAATTCGCGCGAACAAGTCGTACGGGACCGCTGCGTGAATTTAATTGGCAACACTCGGAGTGCCGTTTAGTTCGCGGTCATTAGGGAAGAAAAAAAAAGCTCAAACGCTTGAACCTCTTAAATACTCATACCCGACGAGCTCCTCGAAAGGAAAGCAAATCGCGCACTAATATCCGCGTCGTTTTCCGAGCCTGAGAAAAAAATCTCGTGAAAATGAATCCACTGGATCGTTACGCTTAATTTTTTGCCTTTTTTTCTGCGCCCTCTTATTTATTTATTTTTTATTTCTCGAGTGCGTCACCCGAAGAGAAATATTAATTATCGCTGCACCGTTTCTCGTACGCGAGAGAGTCACGAAAAAAAAAATTAAAAAAAAAACAAATAAATAAAACAAGTGTATCAAAGTATTCGTTTGACGGGCTCTTTGCAGGTCCAAAACGCGTGCTTGATAGGACCCGCTGCACCAGCCGTACAAGCCACCCTTATTACGAAGAAATAAAAAACAATTTTAAAAAAAAACACTTTTTTTAAATAAAAAAAAAAACGATAAAAAAAAGAAACGCGATAAAAACAAAACGAACAATAATAATAAATGCGCGTAGTAAATTGCGATGGAAATTAAAACCGCGTAATTGCTTGCCTCTTTGGAGGTCAGTCCCGGCGCCGAGCCAACCGCCCCAGGAATAAGGTAAAATAAATAAACTGCGGAAACAAATGACCGAGAGGGGTGACTACGTCGAACAGAGGGTTGCCGGAGGGCGGAGGAGGCCGACTCGTCCAGGGTCGAAGCTTCGTAAGCTCCGAGCTTGCAGCCGGTCGACGTGAGAAATAGTTTGTGTGTATGTGCGTGAGTGTGTGTGTGTGTGTGTGTTTGTATGAGAGAGAAAGAGAGAGAGAGAGAGAAAGAGAGTTTTTCGCGGGAATGAACGACGAAGGCGTGGAAAACTGTAGGGACCAGAGTAACTTTGCGGTTCACGAAACTCCTATCCACGAGGAACGTTGACAGGGTAGAAAGCTCTCGAATAATTATTTATTCGCTACTTTCCGTCGTTGAACATCCCTTCTCTCTCTCTCTCTCTCTCTCTCTCCCTCTGTTTCGCTCTCCCATCCTCTGTTCTTCCGAAGTCTGTACGACTAAACAAAAATAAACAGCCAGAACAGATGGCGACCTTTCTCTCTCCATTCTGCTGCTCCCGTTCAGCTACGGCCAAGCCGAGCCATTTTAATCACTTTTTCATTTTTCATTATCTTCGAGTAAGCTTCTCTCGATTTAAGGGCGAACACCTGTACAAATGGCAAAAATATACGTGATTCTCAATAATTATTATTAGAATATTTATTTGTTGAATATCTTGCAATTTAAAGTATCGAAAATATAAATCACGACTGCTATTAATACATGTTTGGTTAAACAAGGGTCGTAAAATATAATTTGTTAAGCACTTTTCAACGTAGGATTTATTGCGTCAAAAATTCACGAAATGAAAAGTAATTGAATTTTAATGTTTCGTTTTTAACAAAGTTTTCGATCCTGTGGTTTGATTTTAAAAAATACAGTTATCAAAATCCTATATTGGAAAAATTGATTATTTCTGACCCGAAAATAATCGATTCCAAATACTCTGGAAACCGTCCTTGAAAAGTAAGTTTTAAAAAAATCTGAAATTAATGACTCGGTGCAATGAACCGTCCATAATATAAAAAAATGTTAAACACTTTTTGTCGGAATAATATTTAGACCTGATAAAAATTTGATATTTGTTTTTAATATTACCATTATTATTAGGAAATTATTATGATTATTAAGATATTATTTACACACATTATTAAGGCATTAAATTAAAAGAGTAAGGACAAAAATATTAACTATTTTATTTTTCGTTTGCCATCCTTAAAATTGATTCAGCTTTTGTCCTGTTTTTAAATAATAATGACTATACTTGTGAATAAGGTCGTTAGAACGATGATAATTGTAAGGACGATGTTTATGAATGAACGTAATTACACCGCCATGTCCTTCAAAGTAGTTATCATCAGAATGAAGAAACCGAACAGGAATATCCCAAAGGATGGACCAAGAATGTTCTCCTTTAATTTCCAGAAAATTACGAATACGTAAGGTCTGATTGCATTATATTACGGATACCCGTAGAGTGCGCCATCCTTCTTCGTTTACTTTGCACAATGTGCGTCGCACCGAGGTGAGCTTATTCGCGGCATTGTGCCTGATTCCGGTAAATGGTGAAAATGACTCACGTGCTCGCGAATGTGTCCGTGACAAAAGGACGAAAGGAGGGCTCATTATCAGCGGAGCTTAACTAAGACAAATGTGTGGAAAAGGAAGATGCATAGTGGACTGTCAGCCATGGAGTGGCCAAATGAAGCTAATACCACTGAAGATCCGATGATCTTTCCTAATCTGGAAAAATCCATGCTGAAGTTCGTAGAAAGCTTGTATAGGATATCAGTGACATTTTTATGAAACTGCAACGACATGTCCAGCTCTCAGGAAATAATTGCTGAAGATCCAACAATATTTCCTGGTTTTTCTTGATTATTTTTGATGATACAGCTTTCAATAATGATTAAATGATGATTCAGGCTTCAATGAATTTTTGCTGAAGATCCAGCGATTTTTTCAGGTCTCAGTAAATAATTACTGAATACTTAGCGACATTTTCAGGTTTCAGTAAACGATTGCTGAAGATATAGGGACATTTTTAGGCCTTAGTAAACAATTACTGAATATCCGGCATCGTTTTCAGGTTTCAGTAGATAATCGCTAAAAATCTAGCGACATTTCCAGGTTTCAGTCAATAATTACTGAACATTCAGCAACATTATCAAGTCTCAGTAAATAATTACCGAAAACTGAGAAACAATTTTGGGGCTCAGTAAATAATAACTGAAAATTCAGCAACAGTTTCAGGTCTCAGTACATAATAACTAAAAATTCAGCAACAGTTTCAGGTCTCAGTAAATAATAACTGAAAATTCAGCAACAGTTTCAGGTCTCAGTAAATAATAACTGAAAATTCAGCAACAGTTTCAGGTCTCAGTAAATAATTACTGAAAATTCAGCAACAGTTTCAGGTCTCAGTACATAATTACTGAAAATTCAGCAACAGTTTCAGGTCTCAGTACATAATTACTGAAAATTCCACAGGATTTTCAGGTCTCAGTAAGAAATTTCTAAAAATTCAGCAACGTTTCAAGGCATCCATAAATAATAACTAAAAATTCCGCAACATTTTCAGGTCTCCGTAAATAATTACTAAAAATTCAGCAACCCTTCCAGATCTTAAAAAATTACCACTAAAGTTCCAGCGATCTTTTCAGATCCCACAATAATTTATCGCACTTTCTTTCCAAGTTTATCAGCATTGTTTTAGGGAAGAGAAAAAAACAGTAAAAGCATCATGGCAAATCATATCGTTTTCCATACAAGAAAAATTGGACTGACGCTCGTGGAAGTTAAGAAGTTGAACTTTCGTCGAGAATAATCGGGTGTAAAAAAAAAAATATTCGTTGAGCATTCATCGATGTAAAGCTCGAGGCTCGTTAACAGAGCGAAGCCTGTCAATGCAGCGATAGAAAATCAACGCTGGCTTTCTTTGTTCGTCATTAACATGGGGCGAGGAATTCAGTCCGGTTCGCGTATACGTATATGTATATTATCGGTTGGGGCGAAAGCGATATGGCCGAGGGTGTGAGGTACCGTGACGTCCGAGTCAAAACTTTTCGCTAAACCCGGAGGCAAAATTTCAAGCGTAACTGGCATTTTTCTCTATCGTCCTCTCTTTCATCCCCCCCCCCCTCCCCATTCCTTTCCCTCTTTACTTTGCATTCGTGCAACGAGAAATCTCGGATCCCGTAATTAATTCCTCGGGCTCCCTAATTGGATGGAAATGAAGATTAAAAAAGTCCGAGACGATCCACCGATGATACGAGGGAACAAAGGGAAGATGTATAATAAGCAGAAATATCTGAGAAAAAAAGGAACGAACCCAATGGAGGAACATAGTAGAAGACTTAGCTGTGATAGCGGCCAACTTGTCCATTATCTCCAGCTCCTTTTATCGCAATTACTATCGTCAAAATAATCACAATTATTATTTATAAATTATCATAAAAAGTTCTTGTTGTTGTCCTTTTGGTTATTGGTTTTATTCATATTGTCGTTTGAAATTAATATTGAGGAAATAATTACAATAATTACTATTAAATTATCACAGTGAGTTGTTTTTGTCGTTTTCATTTTTGTTGCTATTCTTATTATTATTATTATTATTTATTATTATTATTATTATTATCATTGTAGCATGGACCTTCCATTATTATTTATGACTATTTATAAAATAACAAATTCAGATTGTGCAAAACATCCTAATTTCGCGAGGTTTAAGAAAAATCCCACGTCGAGTAATATCAATTCACTATTTATAAAATAGACACCCTCTTATCAGCATCCCTCTAATCAGCTATATCCTTGAGTCTCTTGAATTTTGAAAAAAATTGACGGATTCCTTATGGAATCGTCCATGCATTATCTTGATTTTATGAAAGTGTACGCGGATCGTCCAAAAACCGTGAACCTCATGGATATATATATATGGATCTATATGTATATGTATATGTATGTATATAGGGATATATATGGAGCTCGTTGATGTTATAGGTGTATTATTTCGTTCGGTAAAGTTACGAGACGGTTCTCGAATACAACCGAGCCTCGCTGGTTTCTAAGGTAAATTGGCAATTTAACAAATTTTCAAGTTCCTGGAGGACCGAGCTCTCGAGCTTGTAAACTTCGCCCGCCTTTAGCGCCAAGCTCTCGTCCAGATACTGGCGTCCGTTCTCTTTCTCGCTCTCTCTCTCTCTCTCTCTCTCTCTTTCTCCCTCGCCTCTCCCGCCACTCTTCTGTCTGTCTGTCTGTCCGGATCTTTCTTCTCCTGCTCTATGATCCTATATAATACTGAATTTAAACTCCCATGCAAAATTACACTCCCGATTTTAGAACGATTTTTCTTCCATCTTAAGAGTGATTTTCTAAAAAAACAGTAAAATTTGTCACCCTTAAATTTTACCAAAGTCTAAATGCGAATTTTCGTTGAATTGCCTCTGAAAATTATAAATTAGTTCACTTAATTTTCAAACCTTTTAATTATTTTTTTTTAAATAAAGTTTTTTAAGTACGTCTTTCCAAAAACAGTGAAATACGTCACCCTTAAATTCCACCAATCGTAAATCCAACCAAAGTCTGAGTGCGATTTTTCGTTGATTTGCCTTTGAATCTTACAAATTTTCATACTAAATCTTCAATCCTCTTAATTATTTGTTTTTCAAAATAAAATTTCGTCAAATAATTTCGTTCAATCGTAACAACGCAAGAATTGATCCTAAAACCTAATAAAAATGAATGAAAAACATTTTTAAAATGTTCACGAAAGGAAAAAAGCAATAAAACGATGATCGTCGTTTTATGACCGTCGAATTATTCATAATCATAATTAACGAAAAACCAATAAAATCGCATTAATCCAAATTAATTTTGAGAATCAACGTGCCAATCTCATTTTTTCAACGCACTATTCAATTTGATTCTCTCTTATGCCTTACTCTTTCGTCTAAATGTCTCAAGCCACGCGAAATTTCAAACAAATATGAAAGTAAATATCAATAAATTTTCTTCCCTTGATCATCGGTTGAATAAAAGTCCGATTCGACCAGTCTTCATCATGATCCTAATACTGACCCAACATTGGACGAGCTTTAAAATTACAAATTACGCGGACTTATCCCTTCAGCATGGAAAACTGGTTGGAACTGTATTTCCGATCAATAAATAGCTAAGCCGTCACCGATCCAAGTATTGATCCTGGTGAAAGCTATTCGCCATGGGAAATCAGGGCAGCCTCGAAGCGACCATTCGTTCTCCGCAGTCAGTTTATTGTCCCCAATCCTTACATATATGTGTATATACGCGTTTGTTCACGTTTATATCTATATACCGGGTGATCCGGCAACGACTTTGTTGGTAAAAAAGTAATCGATTGATTGGTTCGCGGTGGTGAGATTTCTCGACGCGGAATGAGCCAATTGAAGCGAGAGACCAAACGCCGGGTTACAAGGGTGGGCTTCAATCGTTCCAATCGTCGTTAATTTCGGTGGTGGTTGATCCGCGGTTACCGTACGGGATCCTGCGTCACCCAATTCGCACCAGCGATCCGCGAGTGCGCACTTAACGTGGAAAAAGGGCGTAAAGTCAACCGATTTTCCACATAATTCCGTGGAGGTTACGACCGGTAATAAATTTCGATTAAACTAGGTCGAACATCAACGGGTACCTTACAATTTGCCAGGAAACAAAGGCTTTGTCTAATCCAGCATCAACGTTTTAATCGTTTCGACTCTCGTCCCTTTCCAACCAAAAGGATCATTCTCTAATTAGTCCGATGCTTGTCCAGTTTTACGCGTAAATACGAGAGTCACCGCTGTGACGCGATCGCTTCGAGGACTCACCACGAAAGCTTCGAATTTTCCTGTATATCGATCATCGTGATTAATCGGGTACGTGGGACCCCCTGAATTAGACCGGAAAGTGAAACTACGCTCGAGTGTGAAACGAAGTTTGAAAATCGTATTCTTGACTATCGGTACGATACGATCGGCGCAGAAACCAATTATATAAAGTCTATTTCTTCGAACCCAAACGAGCCTGCTATGAAGCTTATTTCTTCAGAACCCAAACAAACCCAAACAAACCCCCAATAAAGCATATTTCTCTAAACCAAAACAAACCTACTATAATGCTTAATTCTTAGAACCCAAACAAACGTATTGTAATGCTTATTTCTCAGAACCCAAACAAACCCAAACAAACCCCCAATCAAGCATATTTCTCAAAACCAAAACAAACCTACTACAATGCTTAATTCTTAGAACCCAAACAAACGTATTATAATGCTTATTTCTCAGAACCCAAACAAACCCAAACAAACCCCCAATCAAGCATATTTCTCAAAACCAAAACAAACCTACTATAATGCTTAATTCTCAGAACCCAAACAAACCCCCAATAAAGCCTATTTCTCAGCACTCGGATACCATTTCGCTAATACCCGCGACATCGATGTGATCCGCCAAACCGTTTCTAATTCCCAACGAGGGAACGCTTCGTAAAGTGCCGTTAGGACGCAAGATTTTCTCAGTACTTTCAACAAAATCACCAAAATTCGCTAAAATTTTGCATAGAATAATATATTTAATAAATAATCATAATAAATACGTACTTAATAATAATAATATTAATCAAGTAATAAATTAATAAACTAACTCAATAATAATAATATTAATCTAGTAATAAATGAATAAACTCATTTAATAATAATAATATTGATCTAACAATAAATTAATAAAAAATATTAATAAAAAAAATATGTAATAACGAATTGCGACTACCTTACGACATCAAAAAAATGTGAAATTTTCAGATAATACTTTTACATGGTTATATTACAAACGAAAATTATAAAAAAAAATTTTAAAAAATGAAAAAATCAATTCTTTTCAAAAATTCCAAATAGATATAATTCTACCTTCAATCCTTTATTTCATTTGTTTTTATCCGTTACCTTTTAATAATAAAAATCCGGTGCTTCACTGGATGTCCATTATTATTTTACAAGGCTAATTATAAATGATAACAATCGTAAAGTTGGTCACGTTTCCGCTTGGATATTCGTTTTTCCTTGAAAACAAACTTTTGACAAACCGGAAGTGAAAACAGACCGGAAAAATATAGGTCCGACAAGCAGGTGGAAAACGTTGATTTCTGAGGTTCCACTTTAGCTGATTCTCGCTAGACGCTGGCTCCGCGGAGCTCGCTTGCATCCTGATAAAACGTCATCGCTCATGAGAGAGAACAGACGCTCTCGAGTGACTGAGGCGTCGTCGACCTCGAAATAGAATACCTCATTGATGGGCGTCCGGCACTCCGCCCTTGCGAAAAAAAAAAAAAAAACTTGAAAACCTACGTATCGCACACGTTTACTACTTTGGTGACGCGAAAGGCAACAGTTGACTCCAGCAGCAACGAGAGTGACAGCTCGAACGACCCGCAATTAAAAATAAAATTCTACGACGATACCAGATGTCTTTTGTCATAGAAATAACGTGGGAACTCGTTTTAAAGGGAAACTTCGCTTTTCGTTTTGTTTGGGTTAATGAAGTCATTTAAGTCCGTCAGGATTAGCGAAACAACGGCTTATTATTGAAGCGCCAAATTCGAAAAAAAAAGATTGTTCAGTTTTTTTGTTTTTTTTTTTTTGCTTTTCGTATCGTTACGAATATTAATAATATTGTTATGTTTCTATGGATATTATCCAAATGGTAATTATTATATTAAATTACTATATAATATAATAAAATTTACAACACGTATAATTTTTATTCATTTAATACATTTTTTTTTTCATATATTTATCAAGTATCATTGTACTGATAATTAAATTTGTTCGTGAAATATCTTTCACGAATTAAATAAATAACACGTAAACGTTCATTAAACATAATATTGTTCATTAATAATGAAAATTTTTGTTACCACTCATGCTTACGTTTTAACCAAAGTTACATAGATAAAAGGCAAAAATCGTTGGTCAGCTTAAATATAAAGTATCAAATATAAAATTCAAAATTAACTTTCATGATGTTTAATTCATAGTTAAATATAATATATAAATATATATAACATATTTTAATAAAAAATAAAAATAACGTATTCTGTTTTCAATCGTTTACTGAATTTTCGTATTAACGAAAATTCGGTAAATAATTTAACTTTGTTTAAATTTTATATCTCCATCGATAAGAATCGAAATCGCACGAGGGTAGGAATATTCGATCGTTGATACTTTTCGGACCTTTATCGAAAATGGAACCTCATTGGAGACTCGGAACTTGGTCGTTATCGCCCTTAAAGAAGCATCGACGAGTATGAGTTCCTTGGGCCGATGAAAAAAAAAAAGCAAAGCATGAGAAAATTCTTAATTGAAATCTTTCAGCACCCCCCCCCCCTCGCCCCTCTGGACCATCTTGGACGCCAATCCCGTCGTCGTAACGTCATCATCTTGGCGAGATCGCCCCAGAACTAAAAGTTTGATAATAGCCCGACCGATGATTAAAATTAAAAGTCGACCCATGTCAAAACGTCACGTAATCGTCTCTGAGAGAGAAAGAGAGAGAGAGAGAGAGAGAAATAGGCGACGGAACGAAGAAAGAACAAGAGTGATGAGAAAATCCCTCGGCTGTTCGATATACGTGCATACGAACAGCTCAAACCACCTGGAAAAGTATTATCGGAAAAGGGAAAGGGTGGGGGGTTACATTCGAATGATTGACTATCGATAATCAACACTGGCCAACTTGCACTCGATAATCCGTGACATTTCCAGTGTAAAGACTTTATCTTTCCAATCGCATTGTTCAAATTAATTCTAATCGCGTTTTATAAAGTGTTCACTTCGAAAAATATTGATGCATTTGTTTGGGTTTGTTTTCATTAATAATTGGGACTTGAATTTCTTTTTTAAAAAATCAAATATTTCTTCTTATATATAAAAATGATTTATTTTCTCACTAAAATTTCACACTTGTATTTCGATTCGAAAAAACAATAATGTCTCAGTAAAATTAATATATTTTATTATGAAAATTTCGCACTCGAATTTCGATTTAAAGAAAATAACGATTATTTCAATAATGATTTTTTTATTGGACCAAATAAATTTCATCGTTGTTCATATTCATAAAAAATAGCGTTGATTACATTTTTCAAAAATTCAATAATTAATTAACCGCTGCGTAACTCTACATTTATTTGCATTCCCCCATCAATTAAAAAGACATTTTTTTTTATAAAAATTGCTGCACTTTTCTCGTCGTAATAATAAATACCAAATAGAATTATTTTCAACGTACCCCATTGATTTCGACTTTTTCCTTCCCCATGCAAAAATTACTTTTACCTAGCTGGCCCAATTTTTTTTTGCAACTTTGATTTCTAGCTCTCTCTCAATTCTCTTCTGAAAAGTCTTACTCGATCCATTACGATCTCGAACAGTCGCGGACGAAGTTTCCGAAAATACGCAGAGCCACGGGTCTATAAGAGGGTCGTGGCAAGGCTCACTCGGATCTACGGGGAGGGTTGAGGGTTACCCCTGTACAACTTGATTAATGCGGATGCAGACTAACAGAAGGAGCGTTATTCTACCGTGGACGCTCTCTCCTGCACCCCCTTCTCTCTCTTTAGATACGTACAAACAGCAATAATATATGGGCCATTCCATGACGATTCGACCTGGGTCTGACACGTCACGACTTCGATTAGACCCACGATTTTTTATATTATTGTATTATCTCTGAAAGGCACTCGAGAATTTTTTCAAATTTTTTCGGTCCGATTTGACTTCGCAATATTTTTTATAAAAAAAAAATTAAAGCTCTTGCATCACGTATCAAACACTGTGAACATTGAAAAAAAGTGGACGCTTGTTTCGTTTGGCCCACGTCGGCCTTTTTCGCAAAAAAAAAAAATGAAAAAATAATTTTTTTAATAAAATCGAATTTCAAGGAATATAAATTTTTAATAAAATAATTTTTATATAGAATTTAATAGCCCATAAATACACAAAAATTCTAAAAACAATCTGAAAAAATGCTGGTTAATTCTAGATTATGTCATGTAATTTTTTTCCTCTTTAATTTTTTTTTTAAACGCTCACAGTGTTTGATATGTGATACAGGATTTTTTCTTGATTTTTCAAATTTGGGTGTTAATTTTTTGTTTATAAAAAATATTGTGCAGTCAAATGAGGAGGTGACGTTTCAAACCCAGGTCGAATCGTCATGAAATGTCCCATACATACTTACATATATATATATAATCTAAGAGACAGTCAGATAGAAGCCAACCAGTTTTCCGGACAGCGAAACCCCAATAAATACACGACGTCGCTGTAATAAAGGCACCTGCGCTATCGTATTTGTCCACTTGAAGGTTCCATCAACCTTGAGAAAACTATCGTACCGTAACACCGACTATTAAGTTTGCCATTATTATGCAATTAAGGAAAGCCGACCGGAGAATGTGATTTCGAAATATCAATAATTAAAGCCAAACTTAAAGATTCGTATCGAACAAAAATTATTCGAATTAAATTGGGAACAAACTGGAAGGTTCGTATTATAATTTAATACTTAATATCAAAATTATCGAACTTATAATTCAAATTCTGGCATCGATAGAAGCAATCGAGAACTCTCGTTATTCATATTTATCATTACAATTATCAGCTATCAACGTTATCATTAATTATTATTAAAGAAAATAGTAATTATGATTCCTAATATTTATTTATTATTATTGTTATAATTATTTATTTATTTTTTATGCCCAATATTATTATAATTCTAATAGTCAATTTATTATTATCGTTATTATTATTGTTATCATTATTTATTTATGTTTATGGTCAATATTATTATCGACTATAAAATTATTATAACTAACAAATTAATATCAAAATTGTCGAACATATACTGCAAATTCTGGCATCGATAGAAGCAATCGAGAACTCTCGTTATTCATATTTATCATTACAATTATCAGCTATCAACGTTATCATTAATAATTATTAAATAAAATAGTAATTATGACTCCTAATATTTATTTATTATTATTGTTATAATTATTTATTTATTTTTATACCCAATATTATTATAATTCTAATAGTCAATTTATTATTATCGCTTCTATTATTATTATAATTATTATTATACTTATAACATATGAATACCACTACAGCAATCCAAAATTTCGAAAGGCTCCACTTTCTCGTAGCGTAGGTATTCCGGGTATTTTTCGTGGCGAAACTTCAGAAGGTTGGGTGTATGCAAAGTATATTTCGTTTGAGAACGAACAGTATTTTTTGCCTCGACGTTTCACTTGACAATAAGCTCCAATCCGTGGGTAGGATTTTGCGTTGGTGAATCGAGGATTCTCGCTTCGTTTTTTTTTTTCAGCCTCGCCTGTACGCTCGTGCAGTCGTCTCAGGGACATCGGGGTTGCAAATGTTGCGCGCATGCCAGGACAACGGTGGAAAAAGTCCGCGTGAGGGAAATTCGCTTTTTTTTGTTTGATGAAGGGAGGAGGAGGGAAACGACTGGAAGGGAAGGAAAAGGGGGGGGGCCGAGATTGTCACCACGAGAGTGCAAAATTGTCGCTCGGTATGATGAAGCCTCGCCGGATGTCTGGTGATGATGTGTGGCTCGTCCTTTGAGACTCTTCGGCAAATTCAACGCCGGAGATCCGGAGTGCTCCCGTGGAGAGAGGGCCGAGGCAAGGGGGTGGAGGAAAGGACGAAAAAAGAAAGCTTTCTGGAGACGCATTCTTCGTGTTCCACCAGTAAAAAGGTAATGTACCTTATTACTTTTTTGTTCGTTTTTGGTTTGTCTTGTTTTCTTCGCTTCCACGAAACGAGAACCACCCAGTGTGCACTCGTTTCACTACCGGGAGAAACGGATTTCCGGACGCGTAATTTATCATCTGCCCATTAATTTATTCCACTCTTCCATCATCTTTTCCACAGTTCCTACCGTTTTTGTATTTTTGTGTTTTTTTGTCTTTTTTTGGTTTCCAGCTCGTGCACTGTTAATCATCGGGATGATAATTATAACGATGGTTGTAATAAAAATAACATTTTTAATGATAACTGTAATAATCTATTAAATGATTTTTATTGATTAATTATAAGAGTGGATAATTTATTTTCAATCGTTAATTACAAGAATTGATAATTACATTAATGATAATAATTATAAGAATAAATAAATAATAAGAATTGTTATTATTAATCCCATTAATAATTATTAATGAGGACATTGATGCCTGATAATTGTAATGATGGAAATAATACATATAATAATAATGGACGGTAATAATCATTATTATTAATAAAAATAGAAATAGGAGTATTGGTATTAATAAATAATGTTAATAACAATAAACTTTATACTAATTTCTTCAAAATATGTCGAAAATTTGGAGCAACGTAAATAACGGGACTTCTCAGTTGTTTCTATCGACGACGCCAGAAGTCGTTCAAATGACAGGTCGCATTCCGAGAGCTTTTTAAAATTGGAAAATCATCCTTGGTAGTTCAGAGTGAGATTCGAGAAATTTGAATTTTTGTATCGTCCGTCGTTATTTTTGTATCTTCACTTCTTCACACTAAAGATCGGAAACTTAGAGTCAGCTTCGAGAAAATTGATTTTTTTTTGTCGTCGTTTTTTTGAATTTTTTTTTTTTTCACTTCTATACACTAAAAATAATTGTAAAGCGTAATATGGGACAAGATGGACAAGAGAGAATGCGCTCGATACAGAAATAAGACGTCACGTACCGTGCACAAAGTTGACAAACGATAAGCTACGTTCCGAACAACGTCATCAATCACTCCCCAAGAAGTAGACGAATCGATCGGGCCAACGTTACCCTCGCGTTTTCTGGGTTTCTCGAAAAGACAAACCAACGGGGATAGAAAAAGAGAAGTTGGAGGTGGGAGGGGGGGGGGGGGGGAGAGGAGGCTGCGAGAGTTGATCGTAGTATCACTATTACTCGCTGGAGTACAAGTTTAAAACACTCGTGCAGAACAACGTTTACAAGAATTTGATACGTCCAACCAAAATAGAATAACTCTGGGCGAGACAGTCCTGATAACTTTGAAGACCTACTGTCGAGACATCATAACGACGAAAGCAATTTTTCATTGTATTTATGAAAGTTCAAGGTATTACTGAGTGGATATTAAGAAATAACAAAAATTATTGAAAAATAGTGACGTTTATCGAATTTTCAAAAATTAAGACGTTTTCTATATATTTTGCAAATATTGCAATAGTCGTTTTTCCAAATATTTTGATAGAATAATTTTTGTTATATCTCGATAGAATGATAATACGTGAATTATTTTAGATTTTTAATTGAATAATTTAATACGTGACTAACGTAAATGAATTTTCAAAAATTTTGATGGTTTTTCCTAATATTTTGACAGAATAATTTTTTCCGTATGTTCATTTTTAATATCTTGCTAGAATAGTTCTTGATGGAATAATATTACGTGAATTGTTTCACATTTTTAAATTTAATGATTTAATATTTCGTTAAAGCGAATAAAAATTGAAAACTCTTAAATCTAAATTTACAATGAGGTTTGGCGATAATTGTAATACGTATATTCGAGAATTCTATACATTCACCGATCGACAATGAAACACCTCCAATTTTATAATAAACATTTCATCGCGCCATCTTAAATTTCAAATTTCTCTTTTTGGAATCCAATCCCAAAGGAGCTTTTGAGAAGGACTGTTCGGTAAGATTTGCACACATCTAGGATAGCGAATTCGACAGATGGGAAGCTGAGATGCTGAAGAAACGTCTTTGACACTCCTGAAGTGGAAGATGTTGAAATACCCATCAGAGAAAGATAGATCGCAGGATAGACGTGGAAACATCACGATTCGACTACTGATGTAAATGTGCACGATACGCAATGACTGACATTGATCCGTCATTTCTCGGTGACAAAGTTGATGCAAACCTAATACATCAAGCGAAACCGAACGAGGTTCCGAATCCCTTCGATAGACTGCGCAATGAATGCGACACTGCTAGGATACGCTTCACCAAATGGAACGTCATTCATCATGGCGCCCGATGACGGAGTTTGCATGGAAGCGAAATGAAAATTAGGATAACGCTGGAGGAATACCTATTTGATCGGTCGCTGGTTCTTTTTCGAAACTGACGGACGGTGTTTACAAGCCTGTGAGCTTAAAAGCTCCAACGAGCTTACCGGATATTTAAGCTGAACAAATAAATCCTGGGTCGAAAGATTTATCGTGGATTTTTGTGGAGATGTGGCAGCACTGTATTCTCGCTGCTCTAATAGTAAACTTGCCTCTGGATTAATACACGCTCCCAAGCCGAAACATGATTCTTACATTACAGGTATCAAAATAATATTGGCTAGCGTTCCGTTCATCAATGAGAATCAATGGGGATTCTTAACGTGGTACGTGCATAAATTTCCTCATTAGAAACTGAATTTTTCTTTTTTCTTCTTTTTTTCTACGCCATTTTGTTATTTTTGCGTGTACATTCAAAATTCTCGTTCAGACAGTGGATAATGACATATCGAACGTGAAAATTGAAAATTCGTTTGTGTTAGATGGCTCATTTTTGAAAATTCAGCAGCTATCCAATTTCAATTACTCATCGAAGCGTTTGATTCAAATGCTGTTTGTGCTTGCTAAAAATCCATCAAATGTATGGCATTTTTTTTTAAATGTATTTTATGAATGTATCTATTAATCCTAGTGAACTTTAGATCGATATGTTTGATCCTAGTCTCATAAAAAATTCATAAAAGAAGCAGGGTGCTGAATCAAAACTGCAACCGTACATTTAGGACAACTGATTGGAGCAGTCCGGATCACAGTCATCAAACAAGAGCGACAACCCGGAAACGTAGCAAGGCTGAAACATTTTCCAATTTATAGTCAACCGTGAAAAAGCCATAAATTTTTTTACGTTCGAATAAAATTTGTAGGTTAAGTTTGAGCGTCAAATGTTTCTGCAGTTAAATCAAATGGGATTAAGAATGTGTCGTGAATCTAACCCAAATCGTAAATCTCCGAGCTATTTTGAATACACAAAAAAATCCACTTCCAATTACATTTCTCAACGTGATTTTTCAATATCCGTTTCGTTACGATTTCCAACGGAAACTGAAACTTCTTCCTGCCCCAATTGGTGGCACATTTGAGTAACAAAAATCAATTAATTTTTTTCTTCCATCAAAAATCGACGATACGACTGGGCAAAAAAAACAACATTTCGTGTACCATTGAAGCCAACAAAAGGAACCGCAAAAAAAAATACATTTAGCTTCCAACGCTGGAAACGAACGCGAAAAAGAGAAACGAGAAGAAGGGCAAAAGAGTAAATTAAAAAAAAAAAGAATAAAAAACAATAAAACCAAACAAAACAAGAATGATCATTGAAACTGCCAATTTATCAGCGAAGCCCGTGGATATCCAATCAATAACCAAACAGAAGAGGAAAAGAAACATGAAAAAAAAAACGAAAAAACGAAAAAAAAAGAAAACGAGGCGCAGAAGCCCGGAATATTTTTGAATCTAGGTCGCGCGACCGCGAAACGTGAAAAAATTATTTTTAGCACTGAATTGCTCGTGAGGTAACGGATCCTCAAGTGTATCCGTGCACAATGAATATTTGACATCGGGCTTTTGTACATCTCCTGGATTTTTCTAACTTTCTCTCGGAACCAGCGTTGCATTCATAACGAGGGGCGAATTTCCAAGTCCGGATGCTGGAATGAAGAGGAAGAGAGAGAGAGAGAGAGAGAGAGAGAGAAAGAGAGAGATGGAGGGAGAGGAAGGATCGGAAGTAAGAGAGATCAAGAGAAAGAGAGGGTGTGGAATCGATACATCGAAAGGCCTCGTTGCCGCGGCGTGTATGGAGGACGTGCCACTTGAACGAATCCGATGGGGTCCCCACGTCCACTTGTCAAACTTTGATCTATAGAATTTAGCAATATGTCTATACAGATTCCCATATATTTCTATATACATATACATAAATATATACAAATATATAGAAATATATAGAAAGATATATATATAAATGTGCAAATATACAGGGTGTCCCAAAAACTATCGATAGTTATTGGTAATTACAACAGAATGATCTAGAAGTCCAGATCCAGCTCACGATCATCCGGAATAACCAAATATTAGTCGTAGTAAGAAGAAATCCATTATCTTCTGGAATCAACCAGTATCACAAAGTGAAACAACCAACCACAGAACTGTCGATGAATTCTTTTCAGCACGAAATCTTATATTTCTAACGCCGTGTAGTGTACAACCCGAGATACAGGTAACTAATGCCACCTGTTGGTAAAATCATGGATTTCTTTTTACTACGACTTATATGACTGCGTAAAAGTACCATGGTTTTTGAAATATTCGTGCTTCTTTTTAATCTCGTGAAAATCACTCATCCGGAAATAGGCCGGAAATATTAGCTGTTTTAACTCTTTCTAAACGATACTCCAGGCCGGAAGTAACTCTTTTAGCTCATTCTAGTCTTCTAGTTCTATATTTTACATCGCTTTCCAATCTTCCAGTTCTTTCTCTTTCCCTTTATATTCCAGGATAGAAATTTTAATTCTTTCAGCTTTTTCCATTCGACATTTCAGGCCACAAATATAAGCTCTTCTCAGTCGACATTCCAGGACATTCCAAACACTGTTTTAACTACAAGATAATCACGAGTTTCAAAGTTCGAAATCCTCAAAAAGTACAGCTTTTGAATCAAACCTTCATTCGTTTTTTTTTTTTGTTTTTATTATTTATTATTCCGTCATCACGAATCACCAGCCCGCTCATCAAAAGCTTCAATATTATCATTTGGTTTTTTATTTTTGGACACCCTATATATATATATATATACCTGTATCGGTACGCCCATCGAGAACGTCCAATTAACGTAATTCGGCGAGCTATACGTCTATCGATCCGGAAAACGCGTTTCAACTTCTCTCCCGTTTCGTTGGAAGCCTCTCCAGTGGGCTTTCCCCTGTTACCGATCGGGGAAGCTTGCACAACCCTTTTCGCGTATTCGATGGTAACACCCACGCGCAGGTGGACGGTTCCATGCGTACGTGGATGGGCTGTGTGGGAAATACACCCACGTACGCATCTTGATCCCCACTCAATGTCCCGGACAGATGACACCAGGCACTGTTCATTTGTGCGTTCAATCATCGCATGATTGGAGAAATCGAGGGTCGCAAGGTGAGCGGCGTACGGTGTGCCAAGTGGCGAAGCCAAGGCAACCCGAGAGTCGCTGCCCAATCAAATGGAATAATTACTTTTCAATTACTTTTCAATTATTAAATATGTCGCAACAGGATGACCATATTGGGCCAAGAGAAAGTTCTGCGTTTAATGACGGAATCTTCTTCCTCGCTTTTCTAACCCAAACAAAAATGTCACCCGACATTTTTGAGTTCGTATCAAAAATATCATATTTTCGTTAAATTTACCTTGTTTTTGTTAAACGAAAATTCTTATTTTTTTAATTAAATTGAGACAATCGTAAAATCTTGTGTTTTGTGTTTTTCATTGATTGCTGATCAATTAATCGTTAATACATATTTTATTATTTTATAAATAAATTCTGTCTATTTATTTAAAAAATATTTAGTAAAAGATTCTGAAACAACAACGCAGAATGGATATTCTTCATCAGTGACTCGGTTTTCATGAAAACAACCCAAACAAAAAATAAAAATTGTTTCCTGTTTAAGGTCATTTGCGATTAATTTTTGCATTCCCCAAAGTAATTTTCCGAAGGAAGATTGCCCTGTTGGTTATGGAGCCGGGAACAAACGGAGAAAAGTAATCAGCAATGCTTCCATCTAGAGAAGATGTCAGTCGGTGCTCCAGAAAAACGGATGATTCAAGAAAATGAGAAGTGCTGCACTTCGTTTTGAAGATAAAAAGAAAAAAAGGGTACTTGCACCCGCGTTTCGCGTCCCATTCCCAAGCGTCACAATGGCATTTTCATTACGAACTTTCTCGACGTTTTTTTTTTTTTCTTTTTCCAATCCAACGATCGAGCGATTACAAAATAAGGGGGTCCCAGAGGAAAGAAAATGAAGAAAACGAAGGTAAGCTGCGTATCGTGGTTCGAAGAAAAATAAATATTAATGAAATTCTCCTCACCGCGTTTATCGAAAGGGAAAGAAATCATGAAAAATTGACACGTTCGATCGAAGGGCATGTACACCAAAGAGGGTCCAGGGACTGTGCTTGGCTTCACAATAAAAGGGAAAAGATATCACGTTGCTTATGTGCTGAGTGCAGCCTCATCGGTTTTTTTTTTTTTCATTTATAATCGCCCGATCAATTCTTCCGTGTAAGAACGAAAGACGAATCTAAAAGGGCAGAATCTTGAATAAGACGAATGGAAGAAAACTCGCGAAAGGGCTGCCCTTTGAAAAAAAAAGAACGCCACACTTACGCCCTCCTACTTTCCTGCCAGCAACAACCTTGCGAACAAAGAAAAAATAGAAAACGTCCTTCAGACGAGAGTTGAGCCCTTCGATTTATTGAGATGATGAAAATTTATCAACAGCCTTGTAAATTTGAAGAAATCTTGTTTGAGGATAATTTAAGGAATAGAAGTTTCAGGAAAATTTTGGGCATTCAAGTTTGAGGAAAATTTGAGGTATTTATGTTTGAGGATAATTTGAGGAATGTAAGTTTGAGGAAAATTTGAGGAATTTAGGTTTGAGGTAAATTTGAAAAATTCCGTAATAATCTAAACTTTAACAGAACAATAACAAAAAATAATTTTAAAAATAAAAGTAATTTTGATAATAAAAATAATTGTATCCATAATTAAAAAAAAAACACCAAAGAAAAAAAACGACAACGAGCAATGTGATTCGCGAATTGATTTTTTTCCCTTAAAATGCCGCACACATTCGCAATTCGTACAAATCTGAGGTGTAGTATAGAAAATGCTTAAATTCGACAAATAGACGAAAATAACGTTCTCGAACCGATCAGGCCTCCAAAGATCTCTAGCTCGTACGTGCTATATACACGCAAAGGTCTCAGACGTGTCTTATGGGGGTCCGGATGATTTTTCAATGTGGCAGCAGCTGCGAACGAATCGAGGAAGGCAGTGAAATCTCGAAGAGTAGCTCGACCTACGTGAACCTACCGGATTTTTCAAAATAAATTGCCAGGCCCAAGTCACCAGAATTTTTTACACTCTGTTCCCGAATAAACCCGTGGGTGTCACTAGTATTTCGATATTTGCGTATTTTTATAGTTTATGATTATATAGACTTCTAAATGTATAATAAGTGTGTTGAAGCGAAAATTTGATCTCTTTTATTCTATTTATATGAACAAAAAATAATACCAACAAAAATAAACTAATTTGCAAAAATAGTTGAAGAGATATTTTACACCAAAATATATTATTAATATTATTATTATTAATAATATTAAATATTATATGTTAACTGTTGTTCCAAGATTAAATAATTCCTTTTTTATTCGTGTATATATATATATATATGTATATATTAATAAAAAAATAAAACCAAATATTACGGTAGAAAATAACCTAAACAGATACGAAACTTTCACTGAAAGTACATCAAGAAAAACACGAGAAGCCAAAACTTAGCGTAATTTAAAGTAAAAATAAAAATAAACCAGAATAAACCAGAAACTAGAACTAAAAATTAAACAACAATAAATAACAATAACCGAAAACGCAAGCTTAGACAGAATAGAACTTAAATGGATGGAATGAGAATAAAAAAAAAACAGAGGGAGAGAGAATGGAAAGAGGCTAACACAGTGGCTACAGCGATGTAGCCGAGGATCAGGATCGTGACGAGAAGGTTGAAAGAAGAGCTGGAGTTGGGAGTTGGGAGAATGGGAGGCCAGGAAAAGAGACGAGAGGAAAGAGCTTTCTCCGATTTCCAATTCTCTTTGCATCGTGTACTTACCACGATGCGGGTGAGATCCGGAACAATTGTACCAGGCTACTCTATCCACGCAGTTGGAGCACACACTCCGTTTCTTCCATTCTTCGGTCTCGCGTTTCGCGAATACGGTTCGAGCACGGGGGGCATCGTGTTTTCGAATTCCACCCGGTAGTAGCTCAGAAATGTTGCTCTCGTGTTCACGGAATAAAGTATCCATTTATTTCCGTGGTATCTATCCCTAGGGGCAGGTGCAACATCGGGGCACCCACTTTAGGGCGTCTTCTTCGGAGCTTCGCCATCCTGGTGCCGAAGAAAGGAAAATCTTTCTTCAGCTTGAGGATTTCAAGTGGGTGAGAGGGGAATGCATCAGGCAGGTAGTTGACGAAAGAACCCAAACTGCGTTGGCCAATCGGGACACTAAAAGTGGAGTAGTCAGCGTTGAGCAACTCCGGTCTTTTTCCGGGTTCAGTGAGACGTTCAAAAGTTGAGGGATTTCACGATCCGAGCTTCCGCTCTTTTGGGACTGCGATCAGGTTTAGGTTTGCCACGATTGGGCCGATTTTAAGATCCATCAAAGTTTTCTCGCGGCTCCTTCTTAAGAAATCCAACAAAACCCAAACATCGTTGGACATTGCATTTCGAGAGTTTTCAAATACTGAGAAAGACAACCAATTTGCGTAATTCCGACGCAACCAGATCCGATTCTTCACGATTCTTCGATCCGTCCAAACGACCCTCGTTATTCTTCTCTTCCATATGTCGAAGCACCGAAACGTCAACGTCGGAACGCCAACGCGCGCGTTTCCCCCAGAAGACGCGAACGAAAAAATCTAAGCGCGGAATTTAATAAAAGAAAAATGTCGCGTGCCCCAAGTTCGGATGCGGAGCGCCAATTTTATATTGAAAAAGGGGGATGCGAACTCGGTCTCGGCAATTCGTGGATTCCTTAGGAGCTAAAAGATTCTGCGAAATTTTCGGATACCCCCAAGTCGTGCGTTAGATCGGGGTAGTCTTCGAAATTACTTCTCGACGATTGTGAAGTTAATGATTCTCGGCATTAGCCAAAGTTGCTCAAACCCTCCTGGACAAAAGTACCAAAAAAAGACGATCGATAAAAACAAGATTGCAGGTATTATTAGAAGAAGAAAAAGCTGTACTCTACGATCCACGAATAGCAGATTCGTGGCAAAACCGTTTTTTTTTATTATGAATTATTTACAATAACTTCTGAACGCGTTATTCTCAAAAAACGATTGTTTTCAAACTGCCGTCGTATCTCAAAAACTAGATAATTAATTCTCCTCAAATTCAAACAGCATCTTTAGTACGTACGCAACAACAAGTTGAACCCCAATAATTAAAATTGCTTTCTCAGTTTTCTTTGTACCAGCTAAATAGACACTAAAAAAAAGTGCGAAACATTGATATTTTAATACAGCGTGAAAAAATAAATTATTTATAAAAATTTCAGCTTTATTTTACTTTCATGCATAGCCTCGAGTCTCACAATTAAAACGGCGTTTGATTTTTCGATTTCGTATAAGCGAAACGGCCGAAATCACGGGAGCAGTGAAGCACCTCTTTTTTAAAAATATTTCTTTCTGTTGGGCGGTGTATTTTCGATTACATTCGATATATCGACGTCAAAAAATTCACAAAGTTCGTTCAGAGGGTAACAAAAATAATAAACAATTTATGCATTATTATATTTTAACGGTTCATCAAGAAAAAAAAACCGCAAAAAAACATTACCAAAAAAAAACCGCATTCACAGTAGACAACGGTGTTAACCTTTGTATCTATAAAAAACAACCAAAACTTTAGTTGAACAGAGATACGTTAATCATGAAATAAACATCTACGAAAAGTTCTTTTCGCCTTTGGGACTTAGCCTAGACGACCTCAGCCCTTTTCCCAATCCTACTTGCGTTTCCACCCATTTTCTACCCTCCACCCCCCCCCCTCCTCCCGTTGCTTGATTATAATCTCGTCAGTGAGTTATACGTATCTCCGCTTCGTTTTTTGGCCTCCCCCCTCGGATCCCCTCGAATCCACGGTCCCCCTCGGTCTGTGCCGTGCCGGTTTTCGTTCCTCGGCGTGTTTGAGCTTCGCAATCCGCCAAGGCTTCTCCGCTATGCGCCCAGTTAAAACCTCACTGAAGAGAGGGTGACGAGAGCCTCTATGTGCACGCGCAGGCACGCGCTGTACGTCCTGTTAGCGCCGGCTAATTACCGTACCGAAAACGTAATGAGATAAAAAAAAACAATATGAAGAAATAAAAAGAAGAATAAAAATGCGAAGCTTGAAAATCTCTGTACCAGGAATGTATAAAAAATAAATTTAAAGTAAAAACAAAACTATATGTATCTGGGTTTGTATCCTAGCTTTGGGGATGATGACGCGTTTTTAATACGAATTCTATCTATTTTCTTCGATTTTCCCGAGTTTTTAAATTTAAATTCAAATTTGTTATTTTTTAAACTTTTTTTTTATTGTTTTTAATTGGAATTATGTTTTTTTTTCCTTTTTCCCGAGTGTAAACGAACCTTCCTGTCTTTTTTTACACCTAAAAATTGGCTTATACATTGGCTGGATTTTTTCTTGTTGTTTTCTTCGTTCTTTCAATTCAAATTTTTCTTCAAAAAATTGTTTTTTTTTTTCTTCTTTTTATATTCAAATTTTATTTCTTTTTTCATCTCTCCAGAGTGTAAACTGAACTTCCTGTTTTGTTTTTGCACCAAAAAACTGGTTGGTGGATTGGCTGGATATTTTCTTCTTTTTTTGTTTCATTTTTTTGGCAAGCTGAAACAAAACTGCCAGCTCTTTACGCGAATCCGTGTGCGCTCATTCGTAAGAGTCTCTCGCGTGGGGGAGATTATGAAAAATACAAAAAAGGTATGGCTGGTTGAGGTGGGACAGAAATTACACGGCGCATTGAATAAAGCTGGAACGGATATGAAGCTGAATAAATAATATAGAAATATCTTCGGTACGTTCGTTCGAGGACCAAACGAATTTTGTTTGATCCAGTATGACCGCATTGAACCGTGAAAAAGTACGTATTTTTGCATTTAAATAAAGAGGAGTATCATCACCCGAAAAAATTGGTTGCGTTCACCGTCACAATCGCGAATGTCAATTCACCGTTTCCTTTTTTTTTCTCATGTTTACGAAATGAATTTTCGACAATTTTCATTCGCGTGCGGATTTTACGTGTTTGCAATGTTTCCGTGTAATTGACGGAAGGAACATTCTTCCCGTGATTTTCATGGACGAAACTTCATTTCCCCGTTGATTGAATGTTACTGAGCTGGGAAAAGAGACCGACCATCCAATATTCAACTTCTCCGATCGTTCTCTGAATTTTGAACATTCAATTAACGACGTATTAATCAATTTTCGAATTCTACGTCTATACACAGATTTCTCTAAAAGAAAATTCTATAGTAATTATAAACATTTTATAATAATTCTATAAATAACTATTCAAACTATTATTTCATCTATTATACAATCAATAAATATTCACTTATATAAATGTTTCAAATATACATGTTTATAACTCCTAAATTAATTATTGAAAAATTCTATTATTATTCTCTAAAAACCATTATTTTATAAGATATAAAATTTCTCAGATGTTCAAGAATTTTTTCAATTTTTCAAAAACTATCCAGGAGTATTTAGCGATCGAAAAATTGAAGCAAAAAAAAAAGCGTCTCGTTTTTTGACGACGTCTTGTTATTTCGTCGTTCAACTGTCCGCCGCCAATTTCGGCGAATCGGATCCCAGAAGTTTTCCGGACGTCCGTGAAACGAGGACGAATCGCGAATCTACGAAAGAAAAACTCGGTCCAATTGGGAGAAACGAAAAAAAAAAAAAAAAAATAAAAAGTCGAAAAGTTGAAAAAGGGAGATCCAAAAGATCGTCGATATTAATGCCGCGATCATTTTCGAAAGGATCAATGGTGGTGGACGAGGACAAGCTCGTCGAGCTCGTAAAGCTCAACCCGGAATTGTACGATCGCAACCACGAAAACGCGAACAACGTCAATGCGAAGAAAATTATTTGGAAGAGCATCGCCGATCAGCTCGATACTCCAGGTGACGAAAATAATCAGCAGGAAAGCACGAAGAAAAAATAAAAAAAAAAAGGAAAGAAAAAAAATTCATTAGCGCGAACGACTCGTCGGAAACAAAAATCTTTTTACGTTCTATTTTCGCGAATTCCAATGCCCAGATGTAGACGTATATTGCGCGATAACGGATTCCGATATCGCCCTGATAAATCAGTACGTCCAAACAAATATGTGTCACTCCCGTGATGTATTTTCCATTTTTTCTCTTTTTTTTTTTGACCGCCTTCAATCAACGCTACGATTTTTTTCTCCCACTAGAAGCTTTGGGAAACCCCTTTAGAGATTTTCCAGCGTAAAAAAGTATTTGCTTTCCCAATTATTTTTGATTCCCGAACGAACGAAAAATGTCTACGAAAAAAACACTCTGGTTTTGCGATGAATCGAGAACTATGTATATATGTATATCAATATATACGTTTTTTTGTTTTTCTTTGTTTGAAAACATTTTTTTTTTTGTTCATTATGAAATTCCTCGCGAATCGGCGTTTTGTCAATGTACGAACGATCCAGATACGCACAAGGCACGCATGCGTTTCGTTGGATTTCACTGTCAATAAATCTATTCGCGAAGTCGATGGAACACGAAATTTTCTTTTTTTCCATGGGCCAGGAAAAGCCCGGCCAGATAAAAGGTGAAGGGAAAAAGCAACTCGGGACTGGTAGATTTTTATACGTTGCCTCGAACACTCCCGTTTTTATTGCTATATATATATATATGGAGAGTCATTGAATTTCGTTTTACCTGAATACCCGATTTTCTTCGTAGATAAGGCAGAAGAAAAATGAACAAACAAATTGGATATGACGTTTTGAAAATATATATATTTTTTATAGCTCGAATAAATTTTTAAACAGTTGCCAAATAAATTAACAAAAATATACATTTCGAAGTAATGATTTTGATCGACTTTTGGGCAATGTTGATTTTAAAGAAATAACGTAATATTGTTTATCAAGAAATGAATTTAAAAATAAATTACTCATGGTTTTTAAAGAGTAATGTTTTTATGAAATTTTCCAGTGGATATTTGCAAAAAAATATGGAAGGAGCTGAAGGACCATCATTCGAAAGATATCAAATTGAAAAGTGATCGTCGCAGATCACTGCGTTCGTGCACGAGTGACAAAAATTTGGCTTTTCTCGATATTTCTTCGTGAGTATATGCAGTGATTTGAAAAAATGAATTTTTATTTTTCCTATCGATATATTTTCAATTCCAAAGGCAGTAGTTTGTCAATTCGGACATGCAACGAAATAATCAACTAACGAGTCAGGAATTCCACCAACAATTTCTGTTCGTCCGGGTCACAAAATTTTCTGTATTTTCTGTAATTTCCAGTATTTGATAGTAAGTGATAAGAGCCCAAATGATAAGAATTCTTAAGTTCGATTCGGTTGAATTTGCAAGGGTCGAGAATTCCAACGAGAATAGTCGAGCCTCGAGCAATTGCGGTTCCCCAAAAGGGGAGGAAAAGCGTCGCCTCCGATCCTCTTCGAGATCGCTGTCTCAGCTGACCTCCATATCTGAAACGGATTTCGCGTCAATGACGTCGATCAGCAGCACGGACACTGTCGCTGCCAACGATAAACAAGAATTGAACGTGAAAACAGGCTCCCAATCGGCCGGAAGAACTCCAAGAAAGCTCAAATTCCCACCGGAAAATCGTTCCGTCGAGAACAATGAACGGTCGTTAAAAAAATGTTAAATTACTTATTCAAATAACGAAAGATGGTTTCCAAACTGAAAACTATCGAAATTCTCTTTTTTTTTTTGGCCTTTGAACAATCCAACAATCGTGTTTTGGTTGAACTTGAAAATGGGTTTCGAAACATACCCTATCATCCTCTAACAAATATTATTTCTATTAGAAATCGTTTTTTTTTTATTTATTTTACTATTTTTCATTAATTTTTATTGCTTGGGATTTTCTACCAGACGATCTTTATTTATTTTATTATTTTTCATTACTCTATTATTTTTACCAAACGTCCTTTATTTTAAAAAATTGTTTTTTAATATCCCATTAAATAAATATATTTAATACAAATTATATTTAATATTCTATTTATTAAATATTTTCAAAGGGGAATAATAAAAAATAATTTAAACATTGATAAAGAATAATTTGAAAAATAATTATTTTTCAAATTATTCTTTATTAATATTTAAATTACTTTTTATTATTCTCCTTTTTTCTATTTTTTCCCTTTATCTTGTTATTTCATTAACAATCCCTTATTCGATACATCGAAGACCTTTTTAGCCCCGAACTAAAAATTAACGTACGAATACAGATTGAAAATAACACCGCAGTCGACCGAGAAGAATCAACAGTCCCGGCTGTTCGAACCTTCTCATTTGGCCTCAAAAGAAATTCTCCAGAGTGCTGTAAATTCGACAACCCCGCAGCGTCAATCGGGCGGCCCGAACGCTCGGAGAATGAAAAAATCGCCGATTTGGAGCGACTCGACACGAGCATTTTTCGAGAGCATGGCGATCACGGTTTCCACGTTTCCGCAACACGTACAAGCAGCTATGAAAGTTCACATTTGCAACATTGTTTCCGAAGCAGAGTACGATCTTTCCTCACCGAAAATGCGCTAGAATTTAATGAAAAAAAAAGGAATTTCGCGAATCGTTAAAAATCGCGAAAAAATTTGTTTTTTTTTTTTGCTGTTTTTTTTTTTGACGAAACTAAAGTCCCCGAAAACTGCATGTTTTTCAGTATGTTCAGTTTTCTCGTACATTTAGGTTTAGTTTTAATGGATAATTTATCGACATCCTTAGGGAGAGAAAAAAAAAGATAAACATTTTTGTTCCCGACGAAGTAAAAGTTCCGCGAAGAGAGATAAAAGTTTCAACGATATTGCGAAAGGCGAAGAAGTTTAAGGTGGCTCTCCGATGATGATACGAGCAACTTTTTTTTTTCTTCTTCCCTTTATGTTCCAAGCGCTCTCGATTCGAACATGCTTTTGATATTCTATTCCGAGTGAAGACTCGATATTCTCAGCGTCACGTGAAAAGATATTTTCTCGAAGAAAAAAAATAGATAAATAAAAAAACATACTCTTCTCGAGCTGCTGTAAGAAAAAACGATGAGAGAGAGAAAAAAAATGCAATCCGAAGGAAAAAAAATGGATAATAATTTCAGGATCGTCGATTCTTCGCTTTTCCACGATGGTTTCTGATACATCTACGAAACGTGAGAATCTTTCGTGCCCTTTACAAATTTCAAAGTCTACGAAAAAACCCTCAATATTTCTGTCTACCTCCCACTCGGTTTTTTTTTTTCATCAATTTTAATACAAAACTCGCGTAAACATTTTTTCCCCTTTATTCCTGCCCACGCAAAAATCTGTAACAACGAATCGACTAGAATCCAAAAAAAAAAAAACAATTTCTCCAATTTCATTTTTCGAAACATAAAACTAGCTCCGAAATATTTTGTTTCCGCTGGGAAATAATCGCGGTTTCGAAAATCGAGACTTTAATCGCTGATAAAAATATTCCTAATATTGTCAAAAATGTCAACAAGTAAAAAAGAAAAATTCTACCAGCGCTCATCGATCTTTGTATCGATTCTTCGTGATTGCAATTAACGATTTGGAAAAATGTTTTTTTTTTTTTTGTTGTTTGTCCGAACATGTTTCAATGATGTTCAAACGTGTTGCGACAATGTCGTCACTACGACAAAAATAAATTCGTTCACAATGTTTTTGATTTCGATTATCAGTTTCTGATTTATCGAATGATAAATCGTACGCGAATGATACTTTTTCAAGAGTTCCACTGTCATTTTAAGATTTTACTGCAATTACGGATGAATATGAAATATTTATTATTTTATTGTTGTAATAATGTAAACTGAATAAATATTGAATTAAATATTAATTACATTTATTTAAAAAATACTGAACATCTAATATCAATTATAATTTAAAAAATACTTTCAAAAATCAACGTAATGTGAAAAATAAAAATAAACTCGTTAAAAATATTTTTAATTTCGACGATTAATTTTTGATTTATCAAAGGATAAATCGTACGGAAAATTCTTTGAAGAGTTTCACTATTATTTCAAGATTTTATTTCAATTAAGGATGAATACGAAATATTTATTATTTCATTACTGGAATAATGTAAACTAAATGAATATTAAATTAAATATTCATTATATTTATTTAAAAATTAATCAAGCCGTGAATTTCAAAAGTCAAAGTAAAAAATGTCAAAAAAACAAGCTTAAAAGAAAAAAAAACTTCACGACCGGTGAGAACGTCGCGTATTCGTCTAGGGTAAACTTACGGTGTACGATTTGTGCAATCAGAGCTAGGCCGAACCAGAAACTCCGAAATTTTCCTAAGCAAGCATTCCGTTATAACTCCGTTATAAATATGAATCGAGTATTTCTGCGCGAAGCGTCAACGTTCTCGGACCCTTCGTAGGAGTTACGCCCTTACGCGGCTAACCCAGGTTCGGGTATCGGTGAATTTGTATTTATATTTCGTACACGTAGATTCATGTATATTGATATAACTGAGTACACATGGGTATGTGTTTCAAACGGAATATGCAATGATCTCGAATACCGAATAAATAACTGTTCTAACGAAGCAGCACCGTTCCACAGCCTGAGAAACGTGGAAGGATTGGCCGGGTCGAGTTAACGCTACCAACCGATCCTGAAGAGGAAAACTTCAACGCGATCGCGTAAGTTCGAATTAAAGTTGTTTCTCGATGATTGGTTTGGGTTCGGTCTAAGGAGTGACCCGGGGGGGGGGGGGGGGGGGGGGGAATTTTTTGTTTGGGGTTTGTTTGTGGGGGGGCGCCCTAGTGCCC
>JAPYZI010001543.1:0-31040 GCA_030523105.1 Ophioninae sp. A BG-2022a
ATAAATATATTAAATCTTTTATCTTATATATATATATATATATATATATATATATATATATATATATATATATATATATATATATAAATCAGTTCAAAAAGGCTCGCGGATTTGTATAATTTTTTTGTTTCGTTCCCGTCAATACTGGGTTGGTTTAGAAATAATAAATAAATTAGGAAAAATTCGAAGGTACGGGTGAAAAATACAAAAAATATAAATCGTTAATTTTGTACGGGGATTGCCACTTCGAATTAATTTCAATAAATAACGATCGTGAAGGACGTATATCGGACGGTTGATTAGGATTGATAATCGCTTATAAAGAGTTACAACAAAATCAATTTTATATCATACGAAGTTCATTGCGTCAGTTAGTACGAAATAAATAACCGGCTACCTTTTTCACCGCGATTTCTAACCTTAAGTTTTCTAACCTTTGTTATTGCCTCCTGTCTCATCCTGATAATATACTTTACGAGGCTCGTCACCTGAAATCTTTTATTTTTTTCTCTATTCCCATCGGTGTATGCTTTGAGTGTTTCTGAACCTCCTGGCTCAACCAAGCGGAAAATTAACGTTTCGTTTTTGCTGTCTTGCGTGGATGAAGTTTCTCTTTCCTCCTTCTGAAGAAAAGGATAAAACGCGGAATGGGATATCGTCGGAGATTGGAAAAAAAAAGATTAGGCTAAACCGCCATTTTCTATCGTTTGATTTTCGATGTTCTGATCGGTGAAATGCGAAGGAACAATTTAATTTTTTGCATCTTATTTATTGAGCTCGTTTACATTTTTACTGTTTCAAAAATATTTTTGTATAAAAGTGGAAAGAAGATCCAGCGAATACTTCTGTGATAATAATAAAATTAATGTAAAAAGAAATAATAATTTCGTTTAAAAAAAATGATTAAAACATATTTAATGAATATAATAATTGCATTTAATTACTTCATTTTCACGTAATGATACACGATTATTCATATTTGCACATTTTTGTAACGCTTTTTTTTATAAAACGGTTCTTCATGAAATTATTTTATTTATTATATTAATTTTTTAATTGTAAATACAAAAATGAATGATCTAGGTGTTATGTTTATGAAATTTCTCAACTGAAACTTAATGAAATTATGTACGATTGTTATTATTTTTCTTAAATAAATTTGTTTGGGTTCTAAAATAATAGTCTGCTTTCTTACAGTAAAAATTGGTTCTAAATTTCTGGACCTGTTATTATGTACATCGATTTTGGAAAGCAAAAGTGGAATCGATCAAGTAACAATTGTAACCACTCGTGTTACAATGTATCAAATGTGAATAGTAAAAACACGAGTATACTCTCGTCAAAATTAAGCACGTTGCTCAGTTCTTTTGAAAAACCATCCATCCTTTCAAAATGTAATACCAAAAAGCATTCATCTTTTTAAAAATTATACCCAAGAATCACTCATCACTCCAAAAATTATTTCAAAAAATTTCCAATCCTTTTGGAAAGTATTATCAAAAAGAATTCATTCCTTCCAAAATTATTTTTAAAAAAACTTCTAATCCTTTCGAAAAGTATTTTCAAGAAGAATTCATCCCTTTCAAAGTTATTTTTACAAAATTTCTAATCCTTTCGCAAAGTATTTTCAAAAAGAATTCGTCCCTTCCAAAATTATTTCAAAAAATTCATTCACCCTTGTAAAAGTTATTTTAAAAAATCACTCATCCTCTCAAAAATGATTTACAAAATACTCATCTTTTTCAATATTATTTTTTAAAATTAAATCACCCTTTAAAAAATTATTTCCTAAAATCACTCACCTTTTAAGAATACATCGTACCTTCTCAGAATCCTTATTACAATTCTTATCATACTAACCGAGTCAATTCTGCATTCAAAAATGATTTTTTTTAATGATAAATAAAAATGGCAAGGTACGAGCGAAGAACCATCAAAGGGAGCTTTAACAATTGATATTGCGTTTCCTCGCTTGGTCACCGCGGTCGATTTTCCACCAAGCCTAACCGACCACGACTTTCCCGCCCCCGTTCTTTTCTTTTTTTTTTCTGTTTCCTTTATCGACTCGTAACATGAACGCGAGTTCGATCGATTGACAACAAATCGTCGCTGCGACACACTCGTTGAAGGATCGTGCCGAATTTCCGGCGCATTATTCGCGACGCGAGTTAGACGTGGAGGGGGGGGGGGGGAGGGGGTTGGCAATAAGCTCTGTCAAAAGTATTGATGGATTACGATAGCGACGGAGACACTGGCTCGGCCCCGATTCCGTGTGGGTGCAGCGCTCCGGTTACGTAATACCTAGATTATGACGATACTGAACAGTCCACGGATTTTCCTGTTACGCCCGCAGTAGCGCACAATCGTCGCTGATAAGCCACATTTCCCGTATTAGTTTCCGTATCAACGATAAAATTGTGAAAAACGCAAAAAAAATATTTAATTAAAAAATACAAAATCAGAATTAAAAATGATTTTGATAAACGAATTTTCATTTGATTTCTTAAAGCCATAACTTGTATCCGGTACAGTCGATACACTATACCGCATTTGCCGAAGACACGGGGAAACTAATATATTATAAATAATGAATACATATATAAATACACAATAGTATGCAAACATTAAAAATGATAATTATTATAACATTATAACCCGATAATACCGATGATAATTAGAAAACGTCGGCCATGTTCATTGAAGGCACTGCAGCGATAATAATAATGCACGTGTAACGGTTAAATAATTATTTAATCTAAATATTAATAATTATCATTATTATCATTTAAGTATTATAATTATTATAAATGATTATTCAATTTAAATATGAATTATTATTATTATAACCATTGAATGATTGTAATCATTATGAATGATTAATGTATTTAAATATTAATAATTAAATTATGAAAATTGTTGTGACGATTAAACTAAAACGTCGCCAGTGGCAGAATAGTCGATACGACTGTGTTACTCGACGTCATCGTTAAATCGGAAATGACAATCGCCAAGATGATTGAAAGGTGCAACAGAGCAGAGAGCGGAAAAACGAAGTTGAAAATTGCGCCGCGGAGAAGGCTGCGAAGACAAACGGACCACCAGTGTAAGACCGGAGATTCGTATGACCAGCGAATGCATGAGCTCGCATTATGCGTTCGGTAATTTAAAACGGAAATTGATAGTTGACGGTCCTCCACGACTCTTTACATCTCCGTTGTACGGAGTGGCTGCGAGAGTGCCGGGGCGCGAAGAGGGATGGGACGAGACCTCGCGGCGGTTCGACATTCTCCCTTCCTTATCATCTCCACCTTCTCTTTGCGCTTTTCGAATCTCGGTGTATTCGCGTCCATGCGAAACTTTGTAACCTCGCGAACGCTATCGTCGTCGGTATTCTTTTTTTTTTTTATATATATATATATTTGACTATCGTTTGGATTTCGTTTAATTTCTCGTCTGTTTGACTATTTCAATGTTTTTTTTAACATTAAAACAATCTTTCGGTGTGTAGAGGAATATTTATAGTCGAGCCAAAATTTCAGACAATTTGTTGTTATTTTCGCATACGAGACTTAAGGCCTGATTCTAAAGAGTATTATTATTTCGTAATGAATAATAGTCTTTAGTCTCACTTGGTAATTGACAGTAGTTTTTTATTCATTACTTTTGGATGATAATTTATTGATTCCCCTTAGGGTTACTAGAACCTCAGTTTTCTCGTTCCCCTTTTACATTCCTTTTAGTACATCGGCTTTTTACATTTTTCCCTTTACAATGTTGCCTTACCTATCTTATTTTTCGTATTTTTTGTATTTTATTATTATTAATTGGTGATTATTGACTGATCAATAATAGTCTATTATTTATTTTATTATAAATGATTTACTAGTAGTAGGCTTTTATTAAAAACTAAACTATTATCGATTCATAATTTTATAATAGTCTTGACCACTAAACTTAATTATGATTCTGAATTTTTTTTTTGCACTGGCTGATCATTAGATAAATTGGCTTCCGAACTCTGGTAAAAAATTGTTGCGTACCAGAGTGCATTTGTTTATTAGTTGCAACGTCATTATTTATTGAAGTTGCTTCAGTGGCTAATTGAATTAATTAATATAGGCGGAAATGACAAAGAAATATCGAATGGTAGAGACGTTTGCATCGGTGAAATCTTATGAAAATCGATGTTTCTGAAATACTCCTTTCAATGTTAACAAACATTTATTTTTCCTATATTCCTATATTTAAGGTCCACGGCAGAAGCGCCAAAAATTGCCGAGTGATTTTCGTACGTATCGGTGATATGAAAAAGCCCGCAAAAAATAGCTTTTTGGGTATGGCATTATTTCTTAAAGATTCTACTTTTGGGAAGTCGCAAAAAGCCATTTTAACCAAATCGTTTTTTAAAACTATTGTTTTAAGGGTATTCAAGAGATTATGAATAAAGATATTGATACAGAGTTTTTTCGGCTTACTGAATAAAATCTTGAAATACATTTTGTTTTTAAATTTGGTATATATTTAATGCACCATTAACATGTGCATAACAATTGCTTTCTTTCACTGCTTTTTTGCTAAAAGGAAACTAGTAAAAATCATGACTTTTAAACAATTGGTACAGGTGTACGGAATGTGGGATTAAAATTTTATAAGAATCGGTTCACTAAGTTCGCAAAATTCAGTCGTTGTAAAAAAAAGTCGTTTGGAGATAAACGCTTTCAAATGCGTTTTCGTAAAGTAAAAATCACAACAAAAATGAGATTACGCTTAATCAGCGATACTTCCACCATTCTGAGAGAATATTCTCGAAGACATTTATTTTAAAAAAATGTCAAATGAAAAATAAAGAATAAAACAATAAGATTTTTAAAACGTTTCAAACTACAATCCTTTGCCTTAAATATTGATGCTAACGTAGGTGTCTGGTTACCGGGATGTTTTCGCCGTTGATACGTTAATGTTACCCCCGGCCCAGAGTTCATCCTGGCGATTCTATTCCTATCGTGCACGCAGCGAAGTCTTTGAACTCTCAACGACGCGCGATTATCCCTCCGTACCCAGACGAATTTCGCCCAACTATTCCCAAGCTTCTCAGAATCCACCATTACTGTCGGACGTGTATAACCGCAAATTTATTTATAAACGTACCGACAGACGAACGGAATAATTAAATTTGTCGACATGTCCGGCGTCTGTGCGTACTCTGATCCTATATTTTCTCGCTCTCTCTCTCTCTGTATTTCTATCTTTTTCAGTTCTCAATTTTTCTTGTTTCATTTTTGGTACGGCCTCGAACTCTTCCACCGATGCGCCCTTTGTCTCCTCGATTCTCGCGAATCTCCGTCCTTTCGTGGCACTTTTCAATTTTTATTTATCGGTACATCAAAGTTGTTTATCCCCAAAACAATCCCGAAGATGCAACGACCCGTGACCAAGTGCACTATCGTTTTCGATAGCAAAAACACCGCCGGACACACCCCTAAACAACGTCTAACCTCAATATCCATCAAAAACGAACTGAATACATCGAAAAACATCGATAATCGAAAATCGAATGTGCGCAGCCAGCGAAAATTGAAAAAGTCACCTTATTTTTTGAACGAACCTCTTATCAGCTTCATCCGTGATGAAAGTTCGTAAAAAAGGCACGACACCTGAGGCAGACCTGCCATCCACTGATGACAACGTTAAAACGTTGCATAAAAATAAGCTAACAGCTTTACTGTTTCTTTTTTTTTTTTGTTTATTGATGAGACCGTCATCGCGTTTCGTAGGGACGTTCTATTTTCGTATAGCTCACGACCCGCGCGGTAATGTCAAATGAGAAGCCCTGCGAAGGCGTCGCCAGTCTGACACAAGAACGCACGCGTGTGTCCGTGACGATAGCTACTATTTTTTTTTTTCTCTTTCTTTTTACACGTTTGCACAAAATGTAACCTGTTACACGCGCGGTGTCCAAGGTCAGTTGGGGGTGCTGACGTTACGAAACGGTAGTGAATTATTGATTTAACGTGTCGTCCCTCCTTCACGGATATTCGAATGTCAGACGTCATCGAATATCAGTATTTAAAAAGAAACAAAAGTATTACGATTATTCTCCTGTCGTGTAACAAAAATTTCGAGCGCAAATAAAAAATTGCGATTTTGAAAGAAAAATTTCCATTCCGAATGGAAAATTTGGATTCCGAAATTTCGGAAGAAAAATTTTTCGTATATTAACCGTCGATTTTACATGCAATCGAAATTTGTTTTATTTTCGATTCAACGCTTTTTTCATTTTCGATTTCTTTACAAAAACCAATACTTTATAGTGGTCGATAAAAAAAATCACCACTTACTGAAACCCAATATTTTAAAAAATCAAGTTTCAAAAAATTATTAAAAACATTTCTGGACTGTGTAAATGTTAATTTTCCGGAATCGATAAATCTTTGAAAAGCTTACAAAAATCCAGTATTTTATGAACAGTTATGGAAGATATTTTCCTCTGATTTACTGACGTTTTGCAATCGAAAATATATTTTTTTTATTATTATAATTTCAAACACATATAAATACGTTCATAATTTTATTTATATATATTTATACATTATTTCATGTTATTCATAAACAATATTTTTCTTGTTTAAACTTATTTTCATTGCGTTGTTTTAAACACTAGTGAATATCGTATTTTACGAAAAATCGTGGAATCAAATATTTCAAACTTTCAGTTATTTTTACAGAAACGAAAAGAAAAAGAATTGATTTTTGTATCGGTTATTTCTATTCAGTTTGGGCTTTGAGTTCCGATCGATTCGTTTGCGTTGGTTCGAGCTCTCCTAAATATAATTTTTGCAGCTGGTTGCGTTACTGCCGGGACCAAACGGCTGTTTATCTCAGCTCATCTTCAATCGGTCCGTTTCTTGGGCCGTCTTTCTTCTCAACAAAATTAGACGTCGCGGACCCTGTACCGAGACAATTGATTTATTTACGGTCGCGACGTTTTCATCATTCGAACGCAACGAAAATTCCTCTCTTTTTCTCATTTCTATTCTTCTATTATTATCCAAAGTCTTCATTTTCAAATTGATCGTAAACGTCCCGGTTGGACGAATATGATTGCTGAAAAGAAAACGCGAAAAATATTATTTTTCTGCAACCGAAAAACTGCAACTGAAATTTCTAACGAGTCTCTTAAATTTTTAAAACGAGTCTCTTAAAAACCTTGTGTCCAAGACGATATTTTCATAATTGCAATCGCAAAGGGAGAATTGCAACAAAAAAAGAAATACTTTTATCACATTTCAGAAGATACTAGTTGTATAAAAATTGGAATATATTTCGGCGCATTTTTCGTACACAAAAATGCGTACACAAAAATGCGAAAAATCGGCGCATTTTTCGTACACAAAAATGCGAAAAATCGGCGCATTTTTCGTACACAAAAATGCTCGCAAATTTTCCGCGAGGTATTCGAATTGCTGAAACCTTGCCAGTCGAGGGCTTCCGCGCTACGTCCGGAAAATCGCACCAACGTAAGAACTACAATGTTACCGACTGCCCGCAACAGTAGCAGCAACGCAGCTGTTCCCAATAAAATTACGCAAGCTTCGTGGCAAAGCTCCTTCGCGCATCGCCCACGCAAAAGCTATTGCGTTGACACCTCACCGCTGTGACGATAGATGGCGCGTCTCGTCGGCCACCTTTCGAATCAACCTCGATAATACAAACGCATCGCGAAGAAATCGAGACGAAATCAAATCTTAATTTCTTTCTTTACTATTTTTGATCCGCTAATAAAACCGAATTGTATTTCTGACCGATTAATCGATAACTTTGGAAATGTCAAAAAAAAAAAACAATCGTCTACCAGCCAAACTATGAAAACATTAAACCCTTCGATTCTTGTAGCCATTTTTCGAACAATCAAAATCTCACCGAATCAATAAATTTTCAATTATGAAAAAGTCGAAGAAAACATCTCGCGCGAACTTGAAAGAAAATCGAAACCTCTCGAAACCTTCAGGAATCGGGAATTCGAATTATTATAAATAGAAACTGGCAGGGTCTGGAAAAGAAAAAAAAAATTGGCATACCATTTGCCGAGCGTAAAGTCAGGGGAACAGAGTTTAAGAAACGAGTCAAGAATCTACTACGAATATAATTCCCGAAATATTGAACAACGAAATTTTTTCTTTTGCAATTAATTCGATTTATTAAATGAAATGGCATGAAATTAAATTAAATCTATTAGAAAACAGCAATAATTTTTTTCATCAAATTATATTGATGTTTTTGTTCGATAAAATTGTTTATTTCCATTTTCAAAACTTTTTTAGAACGGACTTCAAGAAATTTATATATCTATTTTTTTTTTTTTATTGAAATTATCCTATTAGACATTGAAAATCCCATAAAAATGTACCCCGAATTCTCCACGAAACATTTTTGTTTGGTAACCGAAAACAATATTACTATTTTTAATTCGATAAAATCTTATTGGAAGAATAAAGCGATCGAGGACACTTGCTATCAGAATTCTCGAATATATCATGAACGACGATTGCTCGATTTCTTATCACGAGTGTTGATATCGTGACTAGGGTAAATAAAACGTTAGTGGGATCGTAGTCTCGGTGTAGGCTATTCATTCACGAGCTCCTTTGCCTCTCAGCCGTTTTAACAAAAAAAAGCTATTGCATCCGCATACACGTGCATGAACACTCAGGGAACTTTCATACACGTAGAAACAGAAGGGGAACTTTCCCTTTCAGTGAACCGACTCGCATGGCCCATCGTGCGTTCCATGTTACTGGGTCAATGTTCAAGGTCGAGCCAAGGTTCGAACAAAGTTGCAACGAAATTGATTGTTGTATTATTAGACGACAAGAGAAATTAGAATCGATAGGGTTTGCGTGTTTCTTCCTCGAAGCCCTTTTCGCGTTCCTGTAAACGTCATTTCTTCGCACCCCCTAATTCAAATTGAACAGCTTGACGAAGCACTTGCGGGTTTAACACGGTTTTTCAAAATTTTCGGTTGTTTTTCAAACAAGGTTTTTCACTGATATAATTTTGTTAGTATTTTTTTTTTAAACTAAACCCCTAATGGCATCGATGTCATGAACAATCATTTTATGACACAAAAAATATGAACTTATTTTACGAAATTACTTTGCACATTCGTTTGTGTACAAATACTTGGCCCGTTAAACTTCGTAAAAAGCTGATCCTGTCGTAACTCTTCATAAGCGATACAAAATTACCAGTTTCTATTTTTTCTATTTTTCGACGGTTCCTTTCGCTTTTTCCTGTTTTTTTTAAATTTATTTATTTATTTTTTTATTTATTAAACCATCTCAGTATTAAAGCAAACAAACAAAAAAGCAATTATTCCAATCCGTCTAGCCGTTTGCGAGTTTTAGCGACACTAACGCAGGGAAATTGATTTTTGTATATATAGATAAAATATCTTTGAAATCTTCTCTTTTATTCCGTGCACACCCTTGACGGTTTTTTTAAATTTCCTTCTTTTTTCCTTTTCCTCTGTTTTCCTTTTTCCTCCTACACTTTTCTGCTTTTCCACTTTTTTTCGAACGTAACCTGCCTTGTTAACTTTGCAATATTTATTACGCAACTATTTTAAATACAGGATTATTCGATGTATTATTAAGTAAATTAAAAATATTTAAGCATATTTCAATTTGTATTACATACGAATAGCCGATTATAAAAAATTTATTCAATTCGAAATGAACGACTTATCTCGCGCGAGATGTTGAAACGAAGTTCGCCAATCCTTCAGTACAATGTGCACGGCCTAATCGGCCTAATTTGCATTCGTATAATTATTTTTATCTCGCAGTTTGTCTACGGCATACTTGACGCCAGACGTCTTGACGAGACGTTGGTATGCTCGCTCCCGAATTGAGACACTCGTTTAAATCTCTCTGGGCGTCCCGAAACCCTGATCTTCTTACCGTGACACAGCTGACCGCCCGTGGCATCCGAATTCATTATTGTTCCGACGCACACCAGTGACTTTGAAGAATTACTTAACGGACATACAAAACCTGCCAAAACACTTGAAAATTTGAGGAATAGTTTCAGCTTTCATTATAGAATAATAAATTGATTGATTAGGCTTGGTGTACCAATTAATTTTAAAAAAAGTCAAATATTTACTTTCACGATTAATTAATCAGCAATCATTGGCAAACTTGAGATGTATATTGAATTGAATTTTTGGGTAATTATAGATAATAATAAGATTATCCGAGTGAATCAATTGGACTTAAAAACTGAGAAAGTCTTTTTGTTGGTAATTGGGGACAGATGTACGAGGTTTTTTTTTTCCAAAAAATAACATTACTTTGTTATTTTTCTCGAAAAACATATTTATTCATCAATATCAATTTTGTTCGAAAATTGAATGTACGTGGCTTGGGAAATTTAAAAAGTCACCTTTCTTTTTGAACAACCCTCGTAGTCACTGAAAAAAACGAAAGTTCAAAACGAACGTTTCAAAATGTTGATGTATTTTTCAATTGTGTATTCGTGAAGCTGAACATACACGACACGACCTAGACTTCTAATTCCACGATTCTTGGATTTCGTCCCGACCTTTTTCACGAACCATCCAGCAATACCTCAATTACATATTTATTATTATTGCCTCGGGATCGAAACCAAACGTTTTCCTTCCTCGTCGCAATGAAAATCGCAACAAAAAAAAAAGAAAAAAATACTCTCGTACTTAAAGTCATTTACATACGCGAGCATAACGATTTTGTTGCAATCGTTAAAATCGATGAAACGTGAGAAATTGTACACGAGTCGAGTCGAGGGTCGTTTGTTTCCTCCGTTGTATCGAAGCGTAAATTCCTCGAGGAGCTTTCGGGGCCTCGCAGTTCGGGCTTACGCGTTGGTGTCTATAGACGTTTCGTGAAACAAAAAGGAAAATTGAAATAAAAATTAAAAGAAAAAAGATAAAGCAGTCGCGTGAAAAATTTAATAATATCAGGGAGAAACGAAAAAAAAAAAACAATTTTTAGGAGCACGATCAATGTGGTCTCGTACTTTCGGGAATTCTCTTTGTTCTCGTGCTACAGTTCAGATCCAACCAGTAAAGATCCTCGCGGAGCCTCGGGTGCTCCAAGTGTTACTTTCAATTTCGAAAAAAAAACATTTTTTAACGTTAAAAAATTGAAAAAAAAACAAGAAAATTAAAAATAAAATATAAAAAAAGATATAGAGAAAATAAAAGTAAAAAAATACTGGCTGATCCTCGGGAGGGGGTTGAAACGAGAGACGAGGAATTCATGAGCGGTGCGTGCAACGGGATACTCGAGGAACTGTGCATTGGCAGTTAGTGCACTATATCGCTGCTTTGGCAACACGAGATCCTCATCTGCGGTTTGGTGCAGAGTGCCGTGAAAAACAATATTGAAAAAAAAAAGAACAAAATTATTCGTTCCCGCTGTTCTCGATTGCTCCTCCCCCCCCCAGCCCTTTTCGCCTCCTCGATCTCATACTCTCATTCGCAGACAGAAAAAAAAAAACGCCGAGCAATCGGCCGAGTGGCCAACCGGTAATTCGTTCGCACAGTAAAACGAAAGAAAAAATGATCGGTAGAGCGAACCAGCAAATTGCGAAGAGAATTCGTTGAAACCGATGATCGCGAGGTAACCCATAAAAAAAACGCTCACGCCTTCAACGTCCGCACTAGACTAGACTAATGAGACGTTTTCCGAAAGATCGCTTCGTCCTTCGCGTTATAAGCTGAACTCGTAAAAGTCCGGCGATTGGAGTGCCCCGAGAACAAAATTTTTGTATCCCGTTTTTCGCGGTCGTCGAAAATTTTATTCACGCTCAAACACAGCGTGACGAAAAACGGTAGAGCCTCGAGGATCGTCCTTGCCTCAGGTTAATTATTCGTAAAATTCTGCAATCCGAGTATGACTTTGGATCGTGGAATTTACGAAACTAGCCGTTTAGTAATGGCTTTCGTTAAAGATTCTTTTGTTTCTTTATTTTCGAAATTGTGTTATTTTATAGTTAGTTCTGGGGACTTGTTAAAATGAGAAATTGATTCAACGAAAATTCTTTTCTTTTTGTTTCTATTTTTGTATTTTCGATATCGTTCACTTTTTAAACAAATTTCGATCGGGTTCCTTTTTTTTCAACGAGTTAGAAAACATAGAGGTTTTTCTTGCACCAATTTCAATTACATAAAATGGCCGTTGGCTCTGAATTTCGTTGAGGATTTATGAGTTTCTTTATTTTTCAAATTGTGTTATTTTATAGCCATTTCCAGGGACTTGTCGCAATTTAAATTCATGCAAGAAAATTTCTTTTTCTTTTTTCAATTTCTTTCTTTGAATTTTGAAATTGGTGCGGTAAAACTTTTTGTTTTTTTTTTTTTCGTTCGTTATGCAAGTTTAAAATTTGAATTGTCATTCATTTGTGCTTTTTTTGGGACAAATATCTACGAGTTCCGGTGTATTTTCACGATTCAACGGATCAACGTTGCCGGTGCCAGCCTGCATGACTTCGTTGTGCCACGAGCTTTTCGACCTCAATGAAACGGCGTCGAAACGTTCCACTCGATAACTACACGCTTCTTCTCTCTTGCTCTTTCTCGCTCGAGCTCCCAGCGCTCTTAAATTCATCTTCGTTCTCATGTAGCTCAACCAACTGCGCTCTAGATGACTCACGATCATTATTCCTGAGCCGCTCAATTGACGGACGTGTTCGCGAACACAACCGTAAAAGTACAGGCCACTTCCAACAAAATCGAGAGATCCATAAAAAAAACTTGCATGCTCCTGCAAAAAAAAATCATTTTTCAATTGATTTTCAACGATCTTTTTTTACCGGGTTGATTTTTAAAAATTAAAAACAAAGAAGAAATGTTTATACGAAATTAAGCCCCGCAAAAAACGTTTCAACATTTTCGTATAATAATACGAATTAAGTAAGAATGAAATAAATACACAATAAACTAGAAATGAAAATAATAATGAAATATTATTATATTGTTCGTTTTAACGGATCCAGTCTACGTCACTGACGAAAACAAATTTTTCTTCTTTATCAAATATTCTACTTCTCGCGATCTCGAAAAATATGACACTCCGAAATTTCATCCTCGAAACGCAAGTAAAAATCGATCCTTTTTCAATAGCTGGTATTTTTTTTCGGTCGAATTACGAATTAATTTAATAAGGAATTAGAATTTAATTGAAAATTCGATAATATGTAATATTAGTTTATCGAGAACTGCAATAACTCAAAATTTCGAGAATTTTTGCAATCTTTTAAATATACACGTAATACTTTGATAATAATTTTAAAAACACCAATCAACGGGAAATGTGCATAAACAAACGTCAACGTCATCGAAAATAATAAAAATGTTTTGCATCCCTCTGCGGGTCCAGAAGTTAAAAGGGGTGGTTTAAGATTCACAACCGCAAATAATTTATCATTGAAAGCCCTATGCGTTCATAGGTATATGCAACCTGTGCTATCAAGCGTAAAGGCGCAACTCAAACGACTCGAGTATCAAAGTGACGTGGGCTCTAACTTTTTCGTCGCCAGTTGCTGAGTTGCGCGTATGCTCGATCTATAAATGGATGACAAATTGCAATGGTATTTTATGACTGTATTTCCCCACCGATGATCTTTACGCTGCTCCTCCTCGTTGAGTGATTTTGCGGTCGTACTCTGTTATCTTGGCTTGGAAAAATTGATTTTTTTTACATATTCCGTAAATTCTGTATATTAAGAATATGCTGTTAAACAAAATGTGGAACCCAAATAACCGTTCCGACCCCAACGTAACATCATTATTTACATCACGAAAAAGCGATACATTGCAAAATAAAAAAAAACCAGTTGGCGGTCATTTTCAGGTAAAGTCGCTAAATTGTATAATCATCATCATTTTTTCTGGATCACTGAAAATCATGGGACCTGTTTTGAAACACTCAAACGATGTTTCACTTTCTCAGTGAAGATTTGGGGTCTTTTGATTCTCCACAGAACATTTGGTACAAAAAAAAGAAGAATTTAAAATAGGTTGAGTGACGAAGAAGGTAACTTTTGTTTTATACTTTTCGGGGGCAGTCGTTTATCATAATATATACATACGTGAGATCCGAGCCTGTCACTGTCACTTGGAAGCACCTTTTCGCAAATATCGCGAACTCTGATCGTATCTCGATAGCAGGGTTTACATTTTGCCAAATCGTACACTCCATGAATTATCACATTTTTGCTCCGCTTTTACGATTGATTTGTTAGTTTGTAACCCAAGATAAAACATGTGACACTTCGAGCGTTCCGCCGGGTATTGAAAGTCGTATAATCATTAAACCCACGTAAAATTCCGAATTACTTCAATGATCCGAAAAATACGAAAAAAGAAAATTCGAAAACGAACTAAAGAAATCCGTCGAATTTCTGGAAAAGAAAATTGACTCTTTGAAACACTTTTCCTCTAACATTCCGAGTAACTAAGAGCGGAAGGTTAGGAAAAGCTTCGAATTCCTTTGTGACAAATTTTAATACCTGCGTCAATTTTCAAAGGTTTTTTTAATTCGCGCGGCGAAAACTTTTTCTTATTTTTTGCAGTTTTTTCCGAAATCGTGTCACTGACTAGTAGATCGTTACATAATACTTCTAAAAATAATCTTTCGAAAATCCTTAGCTTGAATATGAGAAATTCAATATATTAAAATATTATCAATATAGGTTATTATTATTATCATTATTATTATTATTATTATGCCTATATATATATATTCAGTAATACATATCGTATTAACAAATTATAAAATATATTATTAATAAATATATTTAATTATATTTCCATAATACAAAATAAGGGATGAAAAATGAAACGGTACAAATTTCGGAACAATATTATAAGAAAATAAAAATCGTTGAAAGAACCCAAACGTGGGAATAAAAAAACGCATGTCCGAGGACGGATTGGTTAGTGACAAGCGCATCCCTCCGACAAATGGGGAATTTGCGTTTTCTCTGGAACCGAAAAACGGGAGGTTTCTCCCGAGCGGAGCGTGGGTGCGCGAGTTACGTGCGCGTATCGGGCTATAAAATTTATCGCATCCGAGGGATCGCAATTTTACAGCTTGCGGAGCAACAGCCACTGTTCAAACAAGTGTGAAATGTCACCTCGAATCGTGCGCGCGTGAACAGTATCGTTCGATACGCACACTCTCGTATACGCGTCGTAGATACTCGCAAAATTGTTTGTCGAAGCGTGTGAAATCGAAAGCGTTCGTACCCACCTTTGCGTACTTCGTAAGATTGCCGAGTCGAGTGATAAGCGTCTCGCGGACGAGAAGGGAAGGGAGAGAAGAGGGAACGAAAAAAATAGCACGTTTGAAATAATCCGGGACATATCCGAGAACATTGCGCAATTGTTTTTTCTTTTCTGCTTTTTTTTGTTTTTTTTTTCTTTTTTTTTTAGTTTCTTTTATTTTTTCTCAATCGTTATCATTACGCTCGATTCGCGACGATATCGTAGTACTCGGGGAAGAGGGGAAAGAGTAAGAGGGTTAATTGATACGTCGCGCGGTTAGACGAGAGATTGTTAGATAATGAAGAAACGGTGTCATCGGGCTTGCGCACATTCACTCGCACGGATGAGGCCTATCACGAGTACTATTTGTCAAAGTGCGATATCTCGCGATTTTTATTAAGCGTTGTCATTTTTCGTTACTTCAAGGACAAGAGAGAGAGAAAGAGATATGACGATTGCATGCCGGGTTTCCACAAGTGATCGACAAGAGCACGCTAAAGACAGCATTTTTACTAACGCGCGATTCGAACCGAAAAAGATGTGAGAATTTACGTGATCGTTCTTATTGCCATATTCATTCTTTTTTTTTTTTTTTTTAAGTCTCTCCGTGGCGAGAGCTTTATTGAATAGAGAGACAAACGGAAAGGCGAGGAGCCTCGTGAAAATCGCGTGGGGTGCCACGCGCCTCGTCGAGTGGGTAGCCAAGTGCCGGCGTCATTAAACTCGTTCACAGCAGCTTTGACATTTCGCTTTCTCAGGGACCTCCAAACCCTTTTTTTTTTCTTCTTTTTATTTCGTAATTCGTACTTTTTCCGCCCGTTATTATGGAACGTAACTCCAGAAATCGATACACATGGAATATTGGTTGATTCGAACTTCGTTCAGGATAGAAAATGGGGAAAAGCGTAGGCTCCAAACATGGCTTCTTTCAGAGGACGTTTTCTACATTTTTTTTTTTTTACGTATTCGAGCTTCGCGAAACTGCATATTTGCTCGTTCACTTCCGGTCGTCGGTTATCACTGGTAAAAGCCCCGAGCCATCTCTTGAATTCTGAATGTTCACATCTTAGACTTTTTTTAAAAATCGTTTTACGCCTCCGAGGATATACGGGAATGCCCTGGTTGCCGGCGGTTGCTCGCGGCTCTCCTGGAGAGACCTGCGCGCTTTCAGCTTTCGCTGCGTTTTCTTTTCACAGCTCCCTCTCTCTCTCTCCCTCTCCGAGTGGCAGCTGCGCGCACGCGAATTCGCTTCGCCCGTGCGGCCAAAATCGAGACGGAAGTGACGAAAGAGAGTGACGGAAAGTAGACAGACAGACGGCGGTCGAATCAGAAAACAAGGGGAAAAGAGCATCAGTGAATTACCCCGCTCGCGGTTAAAGTATTACTTCGAAAAAAAAAAGAGGGGATCGAAATCGGATGTGCTCGCCTTCACCCGCTGTTACAAATTAAAATATAAAAATAGAAATAAAGTGAGAGAGAAAGGGTGAGGGAAAGGACGAAACGGTAAAGGTTAGGTGAGGAACGTAAATGATCGAGAGGGTGATAAAGATAGACAGGAAGTCGACGACAGAGACGGTCCTAAGGAGAAACACTGTCTATGGATCGAAATTTCAGAGTGAAAGAGAAAGGGGGAGAAATCCACTGATTAATGATGTTTATGATACCCTAGAATACTAACGGGCATATAATACAAGGTTTATGAACAAACCATAATAAAATCCTTGTTTCATTATGATCTTTGTAGACCTTCTGACGAGGAGTTTTGTAAGAGCCAGAAAAGTAAATAACGGATCAACGATACGAAATTTGAAGAATTATGCAAAACGAATGAAATACATTGAAATAAAATAATAAAATTCTACACAAGCGAAACAATAATCGAAATAACGAGATTCTTGGTAGAATCATTAATTATTCATTTATTTCATTATTCCGGTTTATCTCTGTCACATTACTGTACACACTTATAAATGATAATGATAAACAAAAATACCGTGAATAATCGTATCAATGAAACTGAAAAAATAAAAACCAGAGATTCGATATAAACAAAGAAAGAAGAAAATACATCCGTAACCGATGCATAAAATACAAAGCGTCATGTAATACAATATATAATTAATTATGGTGAAAAAAGGAGGGAGGGAGAGAGAGGGGGAGGGGATAGAATCTAAAGAGGGATAGAACTTGTAGAGAGGGTGGAAGCAAAACAGCCTCTTGTGTGAGTGAATCGGAGAGGGGGTGAGAGAGAGAGAGAGAAGAGTATGCGTGCGCTATCGACCGACGAACGGCGGCAGAAGCACGAACCAGACATCCTTCCTTCTCTTTGCGTATTGCCTGGCTGCTGGTACTGGGCTGCTGTTGCCGGACGTACGAAGCGCCGCCGGTGTGCCCCACCCTTGTCAGGAGAGTAGGGGCTTACGAGGGTTGTGAGTAGGTGACGGGGAGAGGGAGAGCTAGAGAGAGAGAGAGAGAAATACTCTGCTCCATACCTAACCAAACTACCAATAAAGTTCCTGTATATGCGTTGAAGAGCAGGACGGAGCGAGTCGGAGATCCAACGAGGGAGAGAGCGCGACGGAATGATCACGAGAGAGAGAGAGAGAGAGAGAGAGAGAGAGAGAGAGAGACATCACGGGCAAGCAGAAAGCCTACTCTCGCTTAGTGATAGCGTAGAGACTGTAGTGTTCACATCACCACACACCACAAATCACAAAACTCGTTCAACAATCCACTTAATAAAGGATAGCAGCCGGAAATAAAGAAAAAAAAAAAAGATAAACCCTCACGTCGCGCAATCCTGATCCAATTTTTTACTACTCGACGCTCGTATCAGTGCGCATCCACAAAACTCCATAAAAATAACAAAATTAACTATACGTAATAATAGATAAATAATAGTCGATTAAAAATCATAGGGAACGATGAACAAACTATTCGACGTTTAACAGTAACAACAACGTTGATTAATCAACCTCGTTCACGCATACACGTACGCGTATATATTTTTTTAAAGAATAACGTAACCGAAGAAGACGAAAAAAAAAAGAAAGCAAACCAAAAACGAAAAAGTGACACTTTTGTGAAACGGCACACAGGTTATATCGCTCGCGGAGGGTATATTCTCAAGCGCTCTCATCGTCGTTGCTATCTCCCATCTATCTTCATTCATAAACCGTCCGATCTCATTATACACGGTTCTTCGGTTTGCTTTATTTATTTTCCAAATGAGTGATTCCCTAGTGTGTTTCGTCTCGGGTCGAACTTTTTTTTACTTCTCTTTAATGTTTCTTGAATAAAATTGTATTTCTGGATGTTCACTTTAATCAATTTAAAAATACGCATATAACATACATTCATATATATATATATATATATATATATATATATATATACACACACATATACATATTTTATATATGTATATGCATACCCTTTTAGCCCCTGGGGAGATGTGATTTACTCCGAGTGTAAAGTGAGCAGAAAAGCCGGTGTAGAGCGAGAGAGTTCCGGGGGCGAAGCGTATCCGGAACCCCCGAGGATCGCGGCTGGAACAACCCCATCACACGACACACCCTTTCTTGTACCCGCGCGCGCGTGGAGTACCCGCGAGTGCGTGTACATGTGTGTGTATTGCGTGTACTCATACGGTGGCAAATAACTGCAGTAGTAGTCGCAATATTAGCAGACGGGAACGTAGTACGAATCTCCCTCTCCCCACTCCCCCCCCCACTCGCTCGTCGCTCACTCACTTATTTGCTCACTCGCTCGGTCTCTATCTGCTGCTCTTACCCTCTCTCTTTCTCTTTCTCTCTCTCCCTCTCTCTCTCTCTTTCTCTCTCTCTCTCTCGCTCTCTTTCTCTCGATCTCCCTCTCCTCTCTCCACGATCTTGCCCCTGCGACCTTCACCCAAGCCCGAAGCCGAACCCTTTCGGCTCTCTCTTCAACCTGACGATTCTCCCGGCAGACGCGACAACGTGAAGCCGGCGGCACGAGAAACGCTCAACTGTCATTGGCAAACGTTTGCCTCACTTTTTTTTTATACGTATTTTTTATTTACCAAAGAAACGCACAAATCAGGCATCAGCCAAGTGTCCAATATTTCGCCACTTTTTTCACTAGTCGATCAAAGAGAAACGAAAAATTAAAATTTAACACAAATACAATAAACGGACAGATCAAATTGGTGAATATATCTCGTGAGTGCGCGGAAATATATTTCTTTGAGTTTGAGTGAACGGAAAAAAAAAACGTTTGTTCGGTTTTTGAGTGGACGATACAAATATATTTATATATAGATATATAAATAAATAAATAAATATATATATATATATATAAACGTATATAATTACATCAAAATGGGCGGATGTACATCAAAGGATACCGCTTCCGGTGACGAGTACGTATTTCTGTTTCTTTCACTGTCGATGTGTTCACGAATAGAAATTCCTTCGCACCCTTCCGGGATAGGGATGGGCTACGTGCGAATAAAAATGATCTCACGGGTGACGTTATACCAACCGCTGAATTCTCTTCGACGCTGTCATCCGAATGATGGATTATAGCGATTACACTTGCTAATCACTTCTACGCGTGGACCAATTTTTTTTCGCCGATACAATTTCGCTTTTGGTAAAGAAAACACTGATGATTTTTTTTTACTAATAAATAGAGTAAAAACAAATTCTCACTTTGTTGCATTTTTTAATTTGCGATAGAGTCATTTTCGCAATAAATCATTCTAAAAGATATCTCTACAGCATTGTATTTTATTAATACGTATTCATTTTTCATTTTTACCGAAAATGATTTTCTGCGTCTTCTAAATCAACAATTCTGGCTTATTAATTAATGAATTTTTAAAAATCGAATTGTAAAAAGATGTTGCAACGAATTTTTGGTTCATGAGCAATAGCAATGAATTTTTTGACGAAACGCAATGATTTTTTTGAGGATGGTGTAATTGATGCGTCATTGTATGGATCGTGCGAGCCTCGAGGCTCATAATGGAGGGACCAGGACCTGTTTCCTTATCCAGCCTAACTTCACCAATTCCTTACAGACCTTGTACCGTGGTCGCTTCGAAAAATATAGATAATCTCCGGCCCGTTTGCTCGTACGTACGTACGTACGAGTCTACCCATGTGTGCATGCTACAGTAGACGCTCTCATATCTCACGGAAATTCTCAAGTCTTGCCCCGCTCGAGTTTCGCCATCCAGCGCATGCGCGTCGGAATACGCGCGCGCAATCGTATGTTCAAATTCTATAAGCGAAAAATTTTTTTCCGTCTACACACAAATAGATAATGAACCTAATAAATCCCGAATTCGAAGTTTGCATCGTTGGAATGCAACGAAAATCATTGTCTCGTTCCTCAATTTTTTTGATCGATTTAAAATCCGAAAATCGTTGAATTTTTCCTACGTTTCTTATTCAAACTTTAATGCCTTGATATAAAAAAAAAACGTTTTGGGTAATTATAAAAATAAGTGAACGAAAAATGAAAAAAAGGAAGCTTTTAATTGTAGTTCAACGATGCAGTCTTTGATGTCGTTCGTGACGACGAATTATGATGAAGAAGCGATGGGTTGTATCGAATTACGGGAAGCGCGACTGTACAGACATTTTTGAATCCAAGCACGTTTCACTTCCAAACTTTGCTAACCTATTGCGTAAACGCATTAAATAATCCCATTTTATTCCCCCAAGCAATGCGTGGATTCAAGCACGTACGAGTTGGATGATGTATCGTCGGCCCCCCCACGCTTCGTAATAAAATACAGATTTTTCTCCCATGAGTAATATCTCCGAGAAGCAATGATCAGCCGCCAAAATTGAAAAGAACAACACTAGTTCTCGAAATTGTTGGAGAATTTTTCGAGCGGGCAGTATATTATCAAAAAATAAACGTAACTTTGTTAACTTAATCATTGAATTCTGGCGAGAGCTTTCAAAGATAAATGAATTTGGAATTCCGAAAAGTGGTGAATTTTCACGGGGTAAATTTAGCCGAGGTCGTTCCCCATCTGTGATCTTTCCATCTCTTGTCCCATAGGAATTTCTTCACGCGTGCGCGATAAACGAGCAAATAAACGAGAAAGAAAAACACAAGGGGTGTGAAAGATGAACGTGATATTGGGTCCGAGATACGTTCTAAAAGCTTTGATACATTCAAAATTGTCGAGCGAATTAACGAGACACTCTAGACGCCCTTCCGCTTCCGTTCGTCGAGCCCCTGCTCGCAGTGCTACTGCCAATCCCCAAATATTGTAAGTAGTCGAGATGAGACAAATTACCGCGTCCAATTGACAACGATTTTGTCCCAATACGTACATGCACGCACACTCGTGTGTATAAATATATATATATGTATACAGATATGATGGGAAGGTCTATACGTTCTCTCATATATGTTCCCATGAGATACTCTGTGGGAGGTTTTTCGAACGAACGATCAATCGAGGCTCGTTCAACTCTTATTTTCCCTCGCAATTGACCGGGACCTAATAAAATGACATTCAACGAGATAACTACCGTTTTGTTATTTTCAATCGCCCGGCGATTAAACAAGAGTAGCAAATCGTAGTTTTTTTAATTGCGTCATAAGCCGATCCAACGTAAAGAACTACGTCAATTATTGCGAATACAGCGGTAAAGTATCGAAATCGATCGTAATGTCCGATTATTCGACGATTAATAATAATCAATCAAATGTTAACGTCAATTATCAGAAATACAATTATCAAAATCAATCTTCATTGCCTGATTTTTCTATGATTAGTAATAATCAATCACAAGTCTTAACGTTAATTATCGGAAATACATCGATAAACTATCGAAATCAGTCTCAATTTCTTTCACCAGTAAGCATTTTCTTCGAACATGAAAAATCTATACCTCTGTAGGTCAATCGTTTGTGCACGCAACGAAGAAGCACAATTAAAAATACAAAAAAAATGGCATCGCGTGCTCATCGTCCATTACGAATGTTGAACGACAAGAAAGGGGCGAGGTCCACGGAAATTTGTAAAGAATATCTTATCTACGACAGATTCTCGTGCTCGCTTGAATGTCGAGCTTTGATCACCTTTATCTACCGATGCAACGTCACTCAAATTGATTAGGTCAGCTTTCATTGGCTCGTTGCAACTGTCGTTTCCTCAATTATTACATTTACCAATGTTGACATAATATCTTCGAAAATCAGTGGACTCGTGTACACATAATCCGAGTTATCGTGTAACACCCCGTATATGGTGTCTCACATATATATATTTGGTTATATTCACGCGTACGCGTAATGAACGTCAACGTACGAGTCAACAAGTGAAACCGGTGATTTAGTAACTCCAATCACGTGTGACAACCCGAAACGGATGTGGCGTCGAATCGTTCAATCGAAATCCGTATCACGCATTTCCTCGGGCGGATATAGTCCCGCGCGGGTCATCCTATTTACAGTCATCGAGCTGCATACCCCTCTGACTCCCCCCAATGTGCCCGGGCGTCCTTTATTTTCCAACAGGAAGCGATGGTCGTAAATCCTGCCACGATTATATATATACATATATATATCTACATATAAAAGTCACCCTGTATATATGGCCAAATAGACATCATGTATGCTTACATGTTTTATAATTGCTGGATATTTGACGAATACAAGACAATGGTCGTTTTATGTTTCCGTAGCAAGAACAAGATGGTTGACCAGGCAGTCCTCGACAAACTGGAAGCTGGCTTCACCAAGCTAGCCGCTTCTGACAGCAAATCCCTTCTCAAGAAGTATCTGACGAAGGAAGTGTTCGATCAGCTGAAAACGAAGAAGACCTCGTTCGGCTCTACCTTGCTCGACGTCATCCAGTCCGGTCTTGAGAATCATGATTCTGGTGTCGGTATCTACGCTCCTGATGCCGAGGCCTACACCGTTTTCGCTGATCTCTTCGACCCGATCATCGACGATTATCACAAGGGATTCAAGAAGACTGACAAGCATCCGCCAAAGGACTTCGGTGATGTTGACTCCCTTGGAAATCTTGACCCGACCGTGAGTTCTCTCGTATTACTTTCGTAATCAAGCCCAGTTTTTTTTTTTTTTTTTTGACACGTTGAAGTGCGTGTCGGTTGGACGCAACGATCGTTTTTCATGAATTTTCGATTACTTATCTCTGTTATCGTTGGGAGTCTCTTTTAGAGTCATAAAAGAATGTCAAAAAAGGAATATTTTTCATTGCATTTCAACGTGCAAACTTCGAGATGATTTTTTACGACGTTTAAACTGCTGAAAATTCCATTGAGCGAGATGAGTAGCTTCAATCGATTTATCCAAGGCACATGAAGTCGTAATGTGACGAATATCAAGAAAATCAGAACCGATCTCCGCAAAAGAAGCAATTCTATAGAAATATATATATATATATTTGCAAGCAGTTTTTCGAATCTCTGAACAGCCATAAACAAAAAATTTTATAAATCTGTTCTCGGCTAATAGTGAAGAACGCAAACGAAAAGATCTTCGATCGCATTCCATAATTGCGAACTTCGACTCGTTGGATGTGCCAAAGTAAACCAATGTTGTGGGGTACTCATATCAGATTTTTTATTTGGCCAAATCGCGCATAAATTAATTTGTGAAAGATGAACCGTGGGGCTATCAAAAATGGTATCGATATCGAAGCTCTTCGCCAGACCCTTGATTCCTATTGTTCTTCAGGGGATAAAAAATTGATTGCATACTTACAGGGCGATTACATCGTCTCGACCCGCGTGAGATGCGGACGTTCGATGGAGGGCTATCCGTTCAATCCGTGTTTGACCGAGGCCCAATACAAGGAGATGGAGGACAAGGTCTCGGCGACGCTTTCGGGTCTCGAGGGCGAGCTGAAGGGAACGTTCTACCCGCTGACGGGAATGAGCAAGGAAGTCCAACAGAAGTTGATCGACGATCATTTCCTCTTCAAAGAAGGCGATCGTTTCTTGCAAGCCGCGAACGCTTGTCGTTTCTGGCCAACCGGACGTGGTATTTTCCACAACGATGCGAAAACTTTCCTTGTTTGGTGCAACGAGGAGGATCATCTACGTATCATATCGATGCAGATGGGCGGTGATCTTGGTCAGGTTTACCGGCGTTTGGTAACGGCCGTTAACGATATCGAGAAGAGAATACCATTCTCGCACAACGATCGTTTCGGATTTTTGACCTTCTGCCCTACGAATCTTGGCACGACGGTCCGCGCCTCGGTACACATCAAAGTCCCGAAACTCGCCGCCAACAAGGCCAAACTCGAGGAGATCGCTGCCAAGTTCAATCTCCAGGTCCGCGGTACGCGCGGTGAGCACACCGAGGCCGAGGGTGGCATTTATGATATTTCCAACAAGCGACGCCTCGGATTGACCGAGTATCAAGCGGTCAAGGAGATGCACGACGGTATCGCCGAACTCATCAAGATCGAGAAGGAACTCTAAACTTTCGGCGACTTTCACGACTGTTCGTTCAAACTAAATCCCTCTGATTACCTTTAAAACCAAAAGAACAGAAGGAAAAGAAGAAGATAAAAAAAGAACGATGCTCCCTCCCCCGAAATGTGATTTTTCATGTCCCAACACTCGAGTCATACTTTATTCCCCGCATCAACGTTTAACAAGTTCCTTTTTATCATTAGCGTATACCAAATCAACGTGAAGCAAAGTAAGATAAGAAGAAACGCGAGGGGAAGGAAAACAAGGAAGATCGAAGAAGCTAATCGAAGATCCAAAGAAAAATTAGAACTGAACAAGCTTGTTTATTATTTTGTCTTGACAAGAAAAAAGAAAGAAAAGAAACGCGCGCATCGTTTGTCATCAGTATTTCTCCGTTTGTTTCTTCTTTTTTCTCCTTCGCCAATTGCGCTCGTTTTTTGTTCTCGTCATTTTTAATCCTATTGTGTTACTTTCCGTTTGCTTTCCTCGAGTCGGCACGAGAGTTTTTGTTTTTCTTTTTTGATTCTTCAGCCGGTCACGTGGACTCTCGATGTATTCGGTGTATATTTAATCGTTGCTTTTATCCATTTATTACTCGTTGTTCTATCACGCGAATACTTGTCAATGATGATATACGTTATTCTGTACCTCGGTAACGTGTTTATCTCACGAATGCCGCTCTACTGCTGCCACCTCCGTCACTCTCCCTCGAGCCCCTTCCAACCAACGCTCATTCAAGTAATACGAAATAAAAATTGTGATTTTTCTCTCTCACGATAAATCTGTTAAAAAAAAACACCAATTGTTACGTGAAAGAAAATTGTTCAATTGATAAGAAGAAAAAATAACGCAAAGGAGAAAAACGAAATACACGTAAAACACGAAAAATGCTGGGTGTCTTTTGCCACTTAGGAATTTAAAGAGAACAATATAGCTGCCGCAAGATTATTAATGAGTATTGAAAAGAAAAAGCTAAGTTTGCGTAATGAAATACTTAGGAAAAGTGGAAACAAAAAAGATTGCGAAACCCTTAGCTATTATCTAGTTTGAAAGGGAAAGAACCTTCGTGACGTCGGGCACAACGCTTTTTTTCGTTTTCTATATTATGTCCTAATCGAACTTAAATTTTCGTTTTTTACCGAGTTCAAGGTAGAAAGTAAAAAGATAAACAAGCTTCGGCATCGAAAACACGAACGCGCACTCAACCACGGCCGCGAGAAAACAAAACGTGCCCCCTTCGTTAACTACAAGTATAGGACGGTGAATAAAATAAGTCAGCAACCGGATTGTATCGAATGCAAGTTTAGAACACGAATAAAGTTGAAGACATTACACCCGAATAAAGAAACGAGTCTTTTTTTCCATTAATCCCTTCTGACTCGTCACTACAATTATCGCACTGCTGAATTAGGGATAAATGATGCAGAATGCTTTAAATTTAACATAATTATTCGTATCTGGTTTTTTGAAACCGAAAATTAACCAAAGGTAAAATTATGTGATTACGTGCGGGTCCTTACGAAAGATCTCAATTTAAATTCAGTTGAGTCTCTTGATCGTTGTTTTTTTTTCACGTTCCTGGGAAAAAGATACTGCAAACTAAATACTTGGCAGCTGAATTTTCTTTGGTATTTGAACTCTAAAAGTTCAGCGTTCTCTTACGTGAATGTGGATACGGAAATAAAAATTGCAAAGCCCCTAAGCATGAACGTCATTTTATTTTCGTGCATGAATGCGTATATATGAAAATCTCTCTGGAATAACAAATATGGTATATTGTTTAAAAAAAAATATTGTCGATGGGACCATCATCGAATACATTACAGTATAATCAGAATTAAAATTCTGTTAAGAAAATTGGCTGTTTCTTTTTTCAATTTTCGAATACACGTTTTTCAATGCGATCGTGTATACGGAAAAATAATTGTTGTATCGAATTATTCAAAGCGTTCAAAATTCGATTATATTTAATGCATACTTAATTCGATTGTCTCCACGAATCAATAAAAAAAAATCTCTCAAGAGATAACGATTAAAACAGCAACGAAGTAACAGTATCGAAGTAACAGTTTCGAAGCAACTGGGAGCTGATTTTCGAACGTCTTTAGACAGTCCAACCGCCAAACATTTTTCAATATTCGATTTTTGGGCTGCCGACCACTTATGCATACAATTAATCAACCGATCATTCAAAATACCGATTTCATAGATTTTTCTGATCACGTCTACATTTTTTCGTGCAGTTCTTTCGCGATTAATTTCTTTTCGTTTCTTTCGTGAAATTCATAATTTGCTTTTTTCTCTCCAATTCCATTTGCCAGTGGAAATATTTAATCATAAATAGGATTATCTTAAAAATAATCATAAATATTATTCTTTGTCTTTGCTTCACAGCAAAAGAGTCAGATTGAGTTTTTAAAAGATCTCTATAACAGTAACAATGGTTTCATAACAATGATATGGCACGCGTATATAGGCACACTTTTCGTCATACATAATATTTGGATATTAGCCTCTATAAATTCACTCTTAACGGGAACAGCGATTGCATTCATCATTACAAACAGCCGTTTCTCGATAACACGTAAAAAAACACAAAACAAATAACATGTTAGAAAATTATCCTTTATCGTGAGCATTGCTTCAATTTTCTTATTTTTACTGCTTGGACTTTGTCATCGTTGTGCATATTGGTCGTTACCATTTTTTGTTTTCAGTGTCAACTAACGCGTCAACGCTTTTCACAGAAGATGGAGAGCAAACGCTGCTGCATCCCTAGGGAAAATACAGTACAGAATTTCTACAATTTTCCGCGCTGCTTCTCTTTCAAGGCCTTGAATGCGTCGCGATATGATATATCAACAAATATGTACGATATATGTAAATGTAGGTGGTACGCTCATAATCAGTTTTTTTTTTCTGTCAACACCTCGATTCCGCCGAGAATACAGACTCGCACAAAGGTACGATGAGTAGTATGAAAAAATCGTCGATAAAAAAATACGTTGATTCGAAAAATGGATCGACGAGTCGTAAAAATCGTCGTCAATTCAAAAAAACCCGATGGACAGGCAGTAACGATTCGATGTCGTCTTTTAACTGTTGCAAACTCATTTGTACATCCTTCGCGCATAAAAAATATCGTGTTGTAGTTGCTTGCGATTCTAACCGATCGTTAAACAGAGCTGGACGTTTCCGAAGTGACAGCCCAGGATGAGATTCTCGTACTTGTGTCTTCAGAGCTCGAGTCATCAATTATCAATGTATAGTCGAGCACGTTACTATCCTACTCAAAACACACGTAATCCTGAGAAAAAAAAAGAATTACAATTACATTACTGAATTTAGGAAATACAGAATATTTAGAATACAGAATATGTAGATCGAATAGAACGTTACAATGGTTACTTACGAGATAAATTGCACTAGCTATCAAAAGGACTTTCAACTCCACCTCGAGATCAGCTGGGAAAGAAACGTTGAAGGCACCAAGGGAAATGCAACGACTGATGTTTTGTATATCTAACCATTGCTTCGTGATAACGCCAATGTGACGTGACCTGTCGCTCGAATACATCTGTGAATAAAAAGTTTCGTTTTTTTTACTTAGAAAACATTCTTATGGCAAAAATGTAATGGAACAATTTTCTCATTTTCTGATATACAAAAAGGCTGATATACAAAGAATAATAATTATTTTTTGCGTTCCTCAGACAATCTAAATATCATAAAGAAAGAGTTCCTCGAATTTTTCGATTAAAATCTGCAGGGACAATAAATATTTTAACCTTATTTGAGATGTTGCAATGTATTTTCAACTCTTTAAGGTTGTAAGTTCGACCGCGGTATATGTCAAAGCTTCCATGTATTGTAAAATTCATTGAAGCTTGGTACCATTACCGACTCATACGTATACGTAAATAGAGCGCGTGTATGTATACGTTCTATTAATAAAATTTCAGTGATCCCTCGTTACATTGACACGGCATCGAGATTTCGAACGTTAGTCGCGGCGAGAAATATTCTCGCTTATCGTCCAGTGAAACTAAAATAAAACAAACGACCCCCGCTAACTTTTCGCCGCGAAAGTTCAATAACACTCCAACGATATAAATATTTTCGAGGCGTTGACGTATTCCCGCAATTTCTATTTTCGATTACGAATTGTGTTTTCAACGGACTCGCTCTCGAAGATGATAATGTTTAGATGCTGCGTCTAAAAATAACAGCGCAAGTTGAAACTTGTGTTGCCTTCGACTTGTGACGATTCGTGGCGATCAGCTGATTCCGAATCATCGAAGTCAAATTCACCTGAAATTCTTGAACCGCGTTACATTCGCATCGGCAGGCTTCTCCTTCTATCGTGAAAAGAGACTTTCCTTCGTGGCTTCGAACTTCCATCTTTGGGTAAAGAGCCCATTTATGGTGGATTACACCGAGACGACGAGTGCCCGTGTACACTTCTAGTTCCTGTAAGGACAATAATGAACGAATGTCATTTTGCGAATGTCAAATGGACGGAGGTGAAGAATCATGGGTTTACCGGAGCGGGAGTGGAAAACGGATACATTTTCTGCAATAAATAAAATTTATTATTGACATCTTTGGAAGTGGTTGGTGGAAGAAATTATTAAAATTTTTTGTTAAATACTAATCAATTAAAGAACTTCGATGAAATTGAATGAACGTACTTGGAAATTGGAAATTTGACCACCTCGTCACTTATAAATTCTTCTAGATTTTCAAAAATTAACTTTCAACCCAGTTTCATCATTGGTAGACCATTTATGAGGGGGCCACGGACGATATTTTCTCGAAACCGTAAACAATTACCCACTATTATGGGTTCCCATCGATCTCCTAAAACATTCTCCCCTCCAAGTCGTGATATTAACCAAACTTGTTATTTGACATTTCCATCAGGACGTTCGCGTGGTAATACAATCTGTGATTTTTTTTCGATATGAGAAATTTGGGGAGAAAATAGCTATTAATCTGACATTGTTTGGTAAAATTTCATAAAATTCTGAACAGTCGTTTAGGATATCCATGGGAAACTATTAGTCTGATCGTCGGACGAGAGGGTGAGGGTGTGCGGGTGTAAAAATACTTACTCCGAAGAAAAATGCGGTGGGATGAAAAAAACGAAGGACTTCCTGTCGCGATCTGTCGAAAACTTTGAGTACCATTTGGCGTGCGCTACCGCAACAAATCTGAGCGCAGAAGGACGAATCCTCTTGGACGTGGAAGAGCCAATCGCCGTTATCGCTCAGCAGTACGTATTTGTTCTTCCTGTTACGACCGAGCACAGCTGTAATGTTGACAAACAATTGTTATCACTAAGGTATGATAACTCAGGAGTTGTAAGAAGATGGCGTCAGTGACGCGTTTTCAATTTTTCCAATATGGCTGCGAGAAAGAGTAATTTATATCGGTGGAAAACAGTGTTTGTTAAGTTTTGCTTTCACGAAAGAGGAAATAACGTAACAATAGAATTTTTAGGACTTAGATTTATTTTGCTAACCTTCGAACGGCTTGACGTTTGGATCGGCGATTATCGACTCAAGGTGCGTAAGGGATGCCAACCCTAGTGGAAATGTCGTATTCGGCGTTAGCCAGCCACCTGTCGAAAAAAAAACAGTTGTAAATAAATGGAATATTAACACCTGTTATGCAAAAACTCATTAAGGGAATGACGAACGCGTTGGAAACTTTCGACGCAGCACCTCGTTACGTCGGTAATGACAATTTTGGGGTTTTGCGCTGCGAGTAACTACAGACATTCGCGGTAGTTACTCGCGCCCCGCACGCGAATTCGGCCGCGATGTCTCGACTTTTCGGACGAAGATTCGTGGCAGGACAATTGCCGAGCGCTCAGTGTTTGTTTACGTGCGGACTCTGTGTGTTTATGTACGTGTGGATTCGTTCCGAGCGCAGCGTGGAGATAAGACGCGCGTAGTTTCGTCGCAACGAAAACACACACGTATACGTACGCGTGTCAACCGATACTTACATACATATAAGTAGTATACACTTTCCGGGAAAACTATACGAGCTCGCCCTACGACCTTTTGAAATGTCGTAATTTTTGAGATTCCGGAAAAGTGGCCGGGGTAGTCGAACATTTTTTTTCTGTTTTAAAAGTATTAATAGGGTTTATTCAATCGAACATTTTCAGCTAATTACGAATATCAACGAATTTTCGTCGAAAGCAGTGCACACAGCAAAAAAAATCGTGATTTTAGATGTTTTTTACAATTTTTTCATGG
>JAPYZI010001544.1:0-72241 GCA_030523105.1 Ophioninae sp. A BG-2022a
TGAAATTCTGCCAAAAATCGAAAAATCATCGGATTTAAATGATTAAAAAAGGATTTTGAAGAGAAAATCATAACGAAGAGATTGAGCACAGAGTGGAGTACCAAATCCCAAAGGAAAAAAAGTTATCGATGATTTAGTGCAAAAACTTTTGATGCCCAAAAATCCAAAAAAATTTTGGATTTTTAATATTTTTTTAATTGGTCTATTTCGATGTAGTTTTGTCCCCTGAACACGAATGTACCACTTATTTTCCCAAAAACCCAAAATTTCGAGGGAAAAAGGTCGAAAAAAGGGTTCTAGAACGAGTTTTTTCCATTTTCCCAGTCTAAATTTGTACTTTCGGCAAAAACTCGGGGATATTTGTAATATTCGTACTTGAAATCAGGAAAGAAAATGCGAACGATCGAAGAAAATCAATTTTCGCCGTGTACCGAAAAGTGTTGAACCGGAATCGCCAGCTTTATCATAAAAAACAAGGCCTAAAATCGATCATCGAGTTTTGGTGACTGTAAAGCCAGGATTCGATCGGTTGATGTTTCCATCAGGTCTGTTTAGGTGGATAGGCACTCTGAACGAAGATCTGTAAAGCTCAAATTGCATCTGTCAGCGAGTTGACCACACTGGTTAATTGTTATAACGAAATTCACGAGCAAACACGAATTGCAGCGGAACTTGCTACCAAGATGGAAAACCCGTGCGTATAACCTCACACAGGTATTGTTAGGTGTTACAAACGTATATGGATTTGGGTGTGCACGTACAAATTTGCAGTTACGAGATTTTCGACACGAGTAGTGCTCTTCCTCAGTTCTCAGTTGGGACCAGTGATGGAAACGAACTTGGCCCGAGGCTGTTGATTCAAGGGTTCTGTCACAGTCCTTACCTGTATGGAGTATAACTACACAGCGCGAGTTAAATGTGCACGCGTTTTAGTAAAATCGCTAGAAGTTTCTCGCTCTCTTTGTACACCATTTTCATCCATTGGAAACATCTCGTGCATATTATACTTCAGATATCTAAATATTTGAAGATATTATTGGCGTCCATGTACGTGTACTATGTATCCAGCGATTATGAACGAAAAGGTGTATTTTTGATGCCGAACATTTTTTATGGGACTTTTAAAAGGTGTTCACAGCGACGATCGAAAAACCAGGATTATGATGAAAAAATTAACTTTAATAAACAAAAAAACGAAAAATGTAGAGTGCATTGCTTCATATGACAAATGTTTCTGAGATCGAGACTAATACCGAGTTGTCTGAAGAGACGAAAAAAATTTGTTGAAACTTTCGTCGCAGCTTAATCCCTTGAATCAAGGAAGCAAAGAAAGTAGAAGTGCCAAATGTGGAGTCCAGAACACAGTCCATATACGTGCGACGACTGCCTGGGTTCACCGTTGAAAGCCGTTGGCGCGGCCACACAGTAGCCATTTCGCATATATCCAACGGCAGCACCGGGGCACTCCCGAAGTATACGTACATCTGCATACACCTGCATCATCTTTTGCTTCCACGTGTGCACCCGCTCATGGCGGGTACCTCCCAGATACGAGGGAACGATGAGCACGTGGAAAAGTTGCCACGACGCTCAACACTTCCAGGAAAACTGGCTTGTGCATAGCGCGGAGTTTCAAATGGGAAGATACAAGGTGTTATAGAGAAAAAGAGAGAGAGAGAGAGAGAGAGAGAGAGCGAAACGAACGAAAGACGGAGGCGGAGAAAAGAGAGCAATCATGGAAGCAATAAGAAACAGAGCACGAGAGAACTCGAGAAGAAATTCGCTCAATGAAAAAGCATCCTATATTGCAACGGACTTTCCTCGTCATAATACCAAAGTCCATCTCAATGAAACCACGTGAATTCTCCGCTTTTCATTCATTCATTTTCACGAAAGTTTTTTCGCTAGCACTTCGAAGAAATGCAATTTCGGTTCTCATCATTTATCTCGAACTGATAGCAGTTTGATTTTTTTAGTAATACAAAACGACATCTCGACGGGAAAAATGAAAAAAAAAAATGTTCAGTTGACACATCGATTCATCAGTGCATCTATCTCGCTGTAGAGAGACGAAAAAAAAAAACAGCAATCGTAATGAATTCAATATTGAATTTTCGTCCGGAAAACAATTGTCCTTTGATTTGCATCCTTTCGTTATTAATTGCTCGGGACTCTAAGGGAAAGTACGATTTAATGCGTAGAAACAATAATTTTCTCAGGCTCAATCATTCATGCGAATGAGAGAAGTGGAATCCTAAGGGAGAGGCGGAATAGTATACACAGCGGTGGTAGATCGCTGGCGATAGCGCCGGAGTACATTTATGTCGAGCGAGAGAAGGAGAGATGGGAAAACGAGCGAGCATTCACGTTTATGGATGCTCCGAGCATCTGTTGGTACAAGACGGACGTCCGTGGCATTACGTTACACGACGTTACGACGCATAATGCCTGAATGGGCCAAGTGGAATGGGTAAGAGAAAGGCCCACACACGGATCCCTCCTATCGTTGGGATCAACTTGGAATTACATGTGCGCGCGTTCTCCCATACGCGCGTGTCTAATAAATGTGTGTATTACGCGTTTGTGATTCGCGGATTTATCCAGTGGAAACATGAGATACTACGGTAATTATCGAAACAATTTTATTCCTCGTCAAAGTTGATTCAATGATGATTTCCAATCCGTAGATTTCACGGGATCGCACGAAATTGTTAAAAATTGAAAAAAAAAAAAATACATTTTTTTAAATCGATATTGATGACAGGAGGGTAGGCGAAGTAACATTCGGATTGATGAAATCCTCTTCGCACGCCGTTGGCAGTCTGATATGTACCGTGCTCGTCCACTTACACACTCGATTCATCGGTCATTGCCACTGTCCTTGTCTCCTCCCCCCACCCCTCTATCACTCGCTCTCTCTTTGTTTTTCGACGCTCAGACTCGATGTCCACGCACGCTGCGTACCCTTGATGAGCTTTTCTCCGCCCGGAAGTGATTACGCTCGATCGTAACTGCTTAATTCACACGTATGCGGACACGCGCGTGCGCTCACCATCGACGCCCACGATTTTCCATACTCCATTATTCTCGGTAGTTTCCAGATTCGTGCTCGTCTTCGACGAATATCACGACGATCCCAACCTACTCGCGTGCTTTTTTTTTTTTTCTTCCGCCAATCTCTCGACGTTTCAAAGAGAAGTGATACTTCCTGTTTGTCATCAAGCTTCCCTGCGACCACCTCGATTAAACACGATTACCACTCCGCAACCGTTCTACGTTTACTTCAATCGTGGAAGAAATCGATCTTTTGTATCTTTCTGCCTATCGTATAACTCCCCTTTCATCTTTATTATTGTTTTATACGCGGTAGAGTGTGGAATTGCACAATTGTACGGTGAAAAACGAGGGAGAGCGCTCATCGATCCCTGACCGCGTTGAGAAAGAACGACGGAAACCGGAGCCATGGAAGACGCTGTTGAAGCAAGATGGAACTTGAGAGCCAACGAATTTGCGACGAGGTAGAGGACGCCTGTGCAGACGACGCGAATAATCAGGCGTAGCACGCCCGAGCTCTGTACGCTTTTTCGAATTAGCGGACTCTTGGCGTTATATATATAAATATATATGTATATGTATAACGCGCAAAGTGTACGAACCTTGCAATATAATGGGTATACGCGTGTACGTGTATAAATGAGATAGTGTGCAGTGGTAATCGATCTCGAGGGTTGACAAAAACCAGGAGAAAAGTCACTGACCTGGCGAAGTATGTATAGGCTCTTCCACATAAAGTGGATGGCTTTGACGCACCTCGAAAGTTTTCATTACTATAGATACCACTTCTTGTTTTCAACTAAAGTTACTACAGCATGGTTGGTCTGCGGGTGTTTACCGAAGAAAGCTTCCAATTTGACTTTACTGACGGACACCGAACCTGTGAGACCCTCGAACGCATTCTATTTATGATGAAATGAAATATGCCATTTATATGTATTCATTAATTTATTCATTCATTCATTTATTTATTTATTTATTCGTTTATTTATTTATGTATTTGTTTGGTAATGGTATCCGAGCCGGCAAATCAAAACCAAATTGGTGTCTGCAAATTAACGAATTGAAAAAATTCGTAGGGTTCGTTTGAAAAATCCTATTAATTCCCACTATCGAGCCTAGAAGTTGTAATATTAAATATGCCTTAAGTATTATCATCAATACGAACTGAGTATCATCAAAATGAGTAAGAATGACGAATTGGTTGGTGAAAAAACTGTCCTTTCAACAGTTGACGAATCAATCTTCGATGAAAACGAAAAGCTGCGAAAGGTATTTCCCTTTTTTTTTCTAGTTATGGAACATTATCTACACAATTAATTTTGGGAAGGATTTTTCAGTGTCACGGTGAATACTGCGATTTTGCGATAAATGATTTCGAATTTTGCATTACTGGAATTTGAGTCTTTTTCATTGCTCAATAGCCCAGGAAATTCAGGCTTCGCGAAGCACCGCGGTATTTATTATTATTATTTTTTTAATTTTCACGATAATTTAGCAGAATGGAAAAAAAATATGCACTGGAACGGCATTGCGAATTCTCGAGAACATTGCCGATTGATTGTCCATGGAAGAGCCTATAGAAAGGTGAATCGACGCGGGGCTCAAACGTTGCGGACAACTCTCGAGAGTCCCCGGAGTAAATCACCTCACGGTGATGAAACACGCAGTGGCAAAAGGGGATAGATAAAAAGTGTGCCAGGACGAACGGAGGAGGAGCGGGGGGAGGAATGACAAACCGTGGCCCGGAGAGTCCGTGATATATTCCCCGGTTGTATTCACGTGCGATTATATTCGTCCTGGACGAAATCAAGATGTTCTTTCTTCTCCACTTTCATTCTTTTCTCGCGTTGCTCCTCGTTACTTTTTTGTACACCTCGGTTCGCCGAGCAAAACAACGAAATAAATTACGCAACGTCTCACCGTACCGGAGAGAGAAACATCTGTAATCATTATGATAATTACGCGGAGCGATCATCTCTCGCTCTTTCTTTCAGCACCGACTGCTAGTTCCACGAGCGAACTCGAAGGGAGAATCGAAAAAAAAATAAACGGATATTAAAAAAAAAAAAAAAAAAAAAAAAAATCCCGAAGAATAATACTCTTCGCGAAGTGAGCCAACGTCGCGAGGGTTGGAAGAACAGAAGAGATATCCGAGTTTCTTCCCTTTCCTGCTTTTCACGTGTGCGCTTGGCTACCGTTTTGCACTTTTGCGGACACGCGTATAACCGTATCGCAAAACATTTCGCGCTCGAGGGAAGCAAATTTTATGCAGATAAAGAAAGAGCTCTCTGTGTATAAGAGTATCATCAGAAGTGGTATAGTTTCGAGTATAACTTGGCCCCCCAAGCAACGGAAGAAAAGCGCGTAATACGCGGACATACCCGAGCTATTATACTCTTACCACGCGTACATTCGCGATTCTTACTGTACTCGATTCTCCCGATCAGAAGGGCGCAACTCGAATGATTTTCACCGGCGGAGCAAATCCGTCTTGTTCTCTTTATTCCTGGCAACGCTCGTTGCGATTGTGTCGGTTATTCGTCCGGAGAGAATATACGGGTGGGTTCAAAGAGTCCGGGATGCTTGCGGGCAATCTTGAACAAATTATTGCGTTAATATACACCGAGCTCGAGGGAGAAACGGCGATACTTTCAGATTTTCTCGGCTGTCCACTTATCTTATTTTCTCTTATAGAAAAATGCGCGTTTCCGTGAAGATTTTTTTTTTTCTTTCGAAACATCCTGCGCCCCGTTCGTAACGGAAAACTTAGCGTTTCCTGGAGAGGGTTCAAAGAGTCGAAAAAGAAGGCATATGACGTAGTCTTGACAGGTGTTGCCGTTTTGATCATACACGATTGTGCATCTTCCGACGCATGCAAATATGTTACAATAGGGATTTTAGGATTGGATAATCTTTGAAGTGAATCCCATTGATTGCTATACAGGAATAACAATGTGAAAAAGCCACGTAGTTTCAGCGCGTTCATTTTTATATTCTTGAACATGGTTTGAAGACGTTCGGTAACGGGCAGCAATTGCGTTACGATTTCTTATCGTTCAAGTGGTTACTGTAGAGCTAAGTATATTTTATATTAATTTGTAAATAGAGTTTAAAACGTAGCGCCCTCTAAGATTATTCATCCGTGTACCACCCCCGGATACTTAAAACGCGTAAAAATAACGGATTGAGTTTATCGATCGAAGAATGACGAAAACTTGCTTCCGAATATTGAAAAGCTCAAAGAGAAAAAAAGTGTAAATTTTTCGAAGCTGAGCTCAGCCGTAACGATACGATAATATCTCACGAGGTCAGGGGATGTTGAAAATGAGACAAACCGGCGTTTCTTCTTCGCTAATACCGCCCATCAAGTCTCTACGCGCAACTATCCGTCTCCCTCATTCTTGATCCTTCCTCTTTTTCTGTACTCCCTTGAAACGAAAACGTTTCGTAATTGGAAGCGTACGGCAGCGGCTACTTCCGCTTACCAGCGACCGCTATTTACGAGCCAATAAAACAAAGCGTGAGAGCGAGACGGTGAAGAAGGAGAAGAGATGAAAGGAAGATAGGAAGCTTGAATACTTTAAGGAGAGAATGAATAAGCGACAGGGTTAAAAGAGGAACGCGGAGGGGGAGACGGAAAGCGGGTGGGAGGCGAAGGAGGGGAGGGGAGACAACGAGATACGGATAGAGAGAGAGAGAGAGAGAGAGAAAGAACTCAACTTTGCGTTCTACCGATCTCCTTTTCCTCCGGGGCCCTCCGTGCACACGCCCCACAGGCATACAATTACGTTAGAATCGACAAACGGACGGACGTACCACGGACTTGCTGGACCGAGAGCGTGCGGACTCTTTTCTCGACGACACGTACCCATAAACGTCTTCCTTATGCTTTTTAACGAGTTGCAATTCCACTCGAGGACCGTCTCTCACTGTCTCTCTCCCTCGTTCACTCTTCGACCATCTTCCCTCGGATTTCTCTCGTTTTTTTTTTCGCGGCCCGTCCGCGGTGTTTCTTCAACGCGACAGAAGGATTTTGCAAGCGAGGGCAAAGCCACACAGGCCCGCCGGACTCTTGGTGCGCTCTCCGGCTCCTTATCTTCGTCACTCGGATCGAAAGATCGACAGGATCTCAATGGGGATCGGAGAGATCTCTCGTGTGTGCTCTCGATCTTCTCTCCGATCTCTTCTACTTCGAGCTCTCTGTATTTTTCGCATTGAAACTCTCTCTCGTTGCTGTACATCGTCTCGTTAGAGCCGTCGATGATCCGACAGGGACTCGCTCTTCTTCCTTCTCTTCTACTTCGGCCTGTTACCATTCCTATCCCAATTGGATTAATCCGAAAGTGTTTCCAAGATAATTCAAGTATCGTTCGAATTTTCGATGATCGCGCGAAGATTTTTTATGATTGAGACAACCCGATTTGTTCGTCAAACGTGTGCAAAATTGACGGAGCCAAAATACAGCCTTGAAGAATCCTTATTTCGTCGTTACAGGGACGGAGTAGTATAGGTTAAAAAGGGACAAAGCGAAAATCTCTATTCTTCCTCGTTCGACGAGGTTTGGAAAAGGTCGAAAAGGGCTTTCACGTCGATCGCGAAAAATCGCTGCGAACATGACTTTTTTAGTTAAATATGGGATATTCGTGGGACCCCGTGAAAAACTGTATTCACCGTACACAGAGCGCCGGACGAGACGCGTATGACACTCGATTCACTGGCAAAAACTTCATTGCAGGAAGCCGAGCATAGGAAGCGGTAGATAACGGGATCCACAGAGAAAAGGAGAGAACCGATGATGGAAAAAAAATTACAAAAAGAAGATACGAACCGAAAGTCACAGCCGTTGGCTCCGCGCTTTTTATTTTACATTTTTTGCACACTCTACAGCGCCCTTGGCTAAATACAAAATGCCACTTGTCCATCGTTCCATTTTGTACATTCAGTGTGGTGCGTTTGAAGGGAACGCCTTACGCATTTTGCATCATGAAAAAGCAATCTCGTTGCAAAAGCTTGCGGTCAAACGAGTGCCCATATTTTTTAGCCCAAAAAGTATACGAGGAAGAAAATATGGAGTTCACTCAATCAATGAATCTCGTAGGTTCCACGTCGAGATTTTGCCATCGGGTGATTTGTGAGAAGTACGGATTTTCCGGATGGTTGAATAGTTACATATTTCAGACCTTCTTACAGCCAATATTTCTTCACCGTCAAGGAATCCACACGGAAAGCAAAGAGAGCAGTTGAAAATTTCGACGATTCTCTCTGGGCTTGCCCAATTTCCTTCAAGAATGTCGCCAGTATCCCTGAGGAATTGTCTAAATATTTGCTGATATCCCTTAGGAATTCCAATGTAATTCGAGTACACCGCTCCAGCGTGTCTCGAACCACAGCGTTCCCTTTTCGATGTGGAACGAAGTCGCTTCCACAACACTGCACGGCCACGAAGTTCGAAACGCTGAAATACAACGGAAATTCCCTTTCATTTATTCATTTCCAGCCTCATGAAAATTTAGCATCGAGCAATTTATTAGACTACGTTTCAAATAGGTAGACCGCGTTGTTGCATTTGGCTCACAATTTTAGAAGTAATGAAATATTTATTGATACGCCAAATTAATCACTAGCCATTGGAAAACTCCATAAAACTTGCTGGATAATTAATATTTTTAAATGTCCATTTACGATTCAATTATTTATTTGCAAGGTTAAACGTGTATAACATAATCTAGATTTATAAATCCAAGATTCCCTCATTTTTAACGAACTTTGCGTCCAACGGTCCATTCAGCCCTTAAGATCGACATTTCTAACGCGTACAGACAACTAAATCGTAAACTAAAACGAGAAAACGAACTATCCATTCGTTTCTGTTTAAGTCCAAAAAGCAGACAAAGTTCCATTTGTTTCTTGGTTTCCGTAAATTTCGAACGAACGCAACCGCGAACGAGGCGTATTAGCAATCCGGACTTCTTTTACTTTATTCAATTTAATCCCTGGACTAATACCTATACACTTAGTTGGCAGTTTATAGCAAGCGTATGTGACGGCCCCCCGGGTGTTTTGTCCGTGAAGTCTCAGCGGTGGTTCGGACTAGGGCTGTCGACAGACTCGTGAGCGCCGCTGTGTACACGCCTAAAAGGGTTTTCGTTAGATTTCATTTCACACCCAATTAAACGACACAAACGTGGAGCAGGTGGATGGCACGGGATACAGGAGAGCGAGAGGATGAAGACAGAGGGGACGAAGAGCGAGAGCATGATGAGCCGAGGCTTATACACGCGTCCCTTGCTCGTCTAGCGAAGAGATAACCCTGCATGCATACACCGAGAATCAGAGGGTGCGAGGGGCAACGTGTGTGCCTATGTGGACTGAATGGGGAGACGGAAAATGTTGGAGTGAGAAACAGGATTTTTGTGTAGTTAGGAGAAGGGTGAAGAGAGAGGAAGGGCTACCTTTGGAGCTTTGGTAAAAATATACTCAAAATGCTCGCTATCGAGATAGAGTTGAGAAATGAAGAGGGAGAGAAAGAGAGAGGGAGGAGGAGGAGGAGGAGGAGAAGAGGGTAAGCTGTAGTATATCTATTTCGCTTGTGTAAGTTCCGCGGTCCGTGCTCTCGCGCTTCAGCACCTGTCGACCTAAGCCTGCGTCGTGTGAGTCGTGTACACATTCGCTTGTACATTCGTGTGCTCCTATGCGAAATATCTATGTACACCTGGTCCAGATGCACATCCGTTTTGGCCGCTTATTCTCGCTCGGTTACCTCGCCCCCACCTCCCTTCCTTTATACACGCTTCTATCTATAGGTCTGTATTTTTGGGATAACCGTATCTAGCCCCTGCAGTTTCGAGCTCCACGGTTTCAACACTGACGAGGTGCGCTCTGTTTTTTTTGTTTTTTTTTTGTTTTTTTTTTTTTTTTTTGCGACGGTTCTCGATTATAACACAGCTGGTAGAGTCCATTGGGTCAAGTGTGCGCAGTTGGTAGTTTTAGGGATCGTCTATCTTAAATGATAAGAATTACAAAACTGTACCAGTCAGATGGAGCTTTTATTCAACTAATTGTTAAAATCAGGAAGTTAATTATCAAGTTCGGAGAAAACTTGAATGTTTATTCATTCATTAAACGAAAAAGGATTAATTAAGGAAACTCGGTATGTGGTTATTAGTGGAGTACACATAAGCTTGGGTTCTTGGAACAGGAAAAAAATATATCACCGGCTATTCGCGTAGATGAGGATGTGGCGTAGAATCAGACCTTTGAAGAACGTTGAGGATTGCAGGATTTCTGCAGCTGAATATACAATTAAAACATTCTCAACATTCTCAATGAATTTTCAACCTCTCGATGGATAACGCATTTTTCATTACTCCGAAGCTTAGTTTTCAACAGATTTTTCACGTTTACTGTAGGAGACCAGCTGACGCGAGACTTGGCCAAAAAATTAGCTGATCCGATTGGGAGAGAGAAGGGAGAAAGGTACGGTAAAGATTATTCGAGAAAAACGGGGGAAATGAAGCGAATTACTCCGGGCCGATTGTGTGGCATTTTGTCCCGCCGCGCTTCGCTGGCTTCGAACAAACGTAACATCTCTTGTGAGCTAGGCTCCCTGCTTCCGTTATTTTCTCATCAGTGGCCGCAGTTTCGACACATATAGCCCTTGTCCTTGCAGTAGCTGCGATTCACCCACTTTTTACAAACTCCGAGTACTCGCCCTATTTTTAAGGTTCTCCCATTGTACATCCATTTTTCACTTTCCAAATGCCCGTGTTTCATTTTTGGTTCGATATAAATGCAATTCAAATATAATCGGAAATTGACACAAGAATTTTTTGTCACTGTCGTAATTTGGGGTGCAGTGCGAACTCCAGGACTGACCTGAATGCCTATTTTTCATCGGTTTTCAAAACGCTCATTAAAATTGTGTTTTTAAAAAAGTGAAAAAGAGTTATTTTTCGATAATATTTTTGGAGGTCGAATAAAAAATTAGGATTTTCGAATCGGAGAATTTACGTTTTGTTTTTTTTTTTTTTTTGCATTCTCGAGGACCGAGTGTTCGTCATTGCACTTTTGATCCATTATTTTCTCATGTTTTGAATGTTTACCCCTGTGTCCTCCTCTGGAATTCCATTCGGGAGTGATTAAAGCTTTTCGTAAATCCATTGTTATTTGTTTGTTCTTGTTTCACACTTTTCAAAGAGACCCTTCTTTCTTCTACATTTGATGTTTTTTCTCCAAGGCTGTACGTCGTTGGTATCGTCTATCCGGACTTCCCGACGGGCAGCGAGAGACGGCGATGAATCCTCAGGGGAGAACGAACTCGGTGTCTTCCCTGTAGAAGACGATCGAAATGTCAGAGAACCCAACAGAACATTTCACTTCGGGATAGTTGGGGAACTCGGGCATCTCATTTTTTCGATTGTACGCTCTGTCGATTTCTTTCTCCCTCTGTCTTTTCTCGCGGGAAATTCGGACCGAAACGGTTCGGCGTCGGCCCCAAACGCTCCCAATCCCTTAACAATTTCCGCGAAAGACCGAAGCTTCAGACAGCAAGGGAAAAAGTATCCGTACCTACATGTTGAAGTAAAGTCTCGTTTTTGTGGTTTGAAATAATAGAAAAAAAGTGTACATTTAAGTACACCAACGTCTATGGTCCAATGTATATACATCCATTTCTGACAAAAGAGAATCGTTTGGAAAGGAAAACCTTTTGAATCCTTAACTTATTTAAATCCACAAATCCAATAATGATTCTCTAAATGGGAAGATTCATTGGATAGCAACGAATCTTCCCATCATAAAAATCATTGAGGGTTTCCCGTAAACGTTACTTCTAAAACAAAAAAACTGGTTCATTCCTCGAGGGAGCTCAAATTGAAGAGTAAAATCTACTGTATGGTCCAGGAATCACAGATCGTAAGTAAACATACGATTGCAGCGATAAAATTACGATTCGAACTGTAAATGCGTGTTTATGACTTCTAGGTTTTTAAAAACGGTACACACGACCTCTGGACATCTAAAGATCGGATTGATCGAAAATTTGGTGCGTTTATTCGGTCCAATAGCAGTTTAGTCTCGGTCGATGATTTTATTATTTATATTTTTGTGCATTAATTACTGACAATAATGATGTAATTTTGCCTTAACTAAATAAGATACATTCGATTTTATTATTAATACGTAATTAATTTAAATTAAACATTATTTATGAAATTTATTTTGACATTTATTTTTTGTGCAGTTTATTTTGTCAAATGAGCTTGATTTTCGGGTCAACGGCTGAACCCCTTAATTGTTCTTGATTGGTTTATTCGTCCTGGATAAAAAACTGGAAAAAAATATAAAAAATATAGAGCGCGGATACGTTTGTGACAATCGATTTGACGCTCGACACCGCCTCGGTATTATATCGCAGTAACGATGTCGAAATCTTTCTCCGGTGCGCTCACCCTCTCGGAAGCTCACTGCCCGGAGCTGACTCCGCCAAGTTTCCCTCGTCTCACGTATTATTTGGAGAAATTCAGGCAACGCCCGGTCCCCTCCGGAGGGTTAACGAACGTTCGCGCCGACTCAGGTACATCTATTTATATATCAATACAGCGTATATTACACGTATATCTATGTGTAGATATCAACCGTTACGTGTGTACCGGAGAAGCGCGGGGAGTCATCTGTACCCTGGTAGAAATTCTACCGGTTTCGCTCTGGCCTGTGTTCGTGTCTATCCAACGTGTGCTCTTCCCTATATCGATTGCAAAATAATTGTTGACTCATCGGACTAACGAAGCTACACACGGGAGAGGACAAAGTTCCGAGTGAATTTTGTATATTTTAATCCACCGTGTATTCTGCTCTCCTTCTGCCTTAATGACGTTGAAACTTGCGTCGTTAGAATCGAATGAAACATTTTTTGCTTTCGACCGATCAGATATCTGATCGGTATCGCGATCCTCGTTGGAACTCCTTTAAATATGTGAAAAAGATATTGTTGGTGGTCCCAACAAAGGCGTACGATAATTACAAACGTTTTGTTTTTTATGACGACCAATTATTGGAATTGCAGCACCACTCGAAGACGAAATTTGCTGATTCGCAGACTATGTCATTTTTCTTTCCATCTTTGTTCGCGCGTACTAGCGCTAACGCGATGTACCGCGAAACTCATTATGCTCGTTCGAAAGTCGCTTTGAGAATTTCTGTTAGTCGATTCGCGTTCATTGCTCGAGACAATGCGAACGCAAAAATTGATTCAGTCCTTTCTGCAGCGTTTCATCAACGAAGTCGAACGGCGCGCTCAGCGTTCGAATCTTCTTCATTGAAATAAACTTCTTGTTTATTTTTCTTTCTTCGTTCCTTCTTCTTATTTTTTTATCAAATGGAAATTATTACGACACGAATGCGGAGTGCGAACAAAAAAAACATCACTCCGAGGAATGTGATAGTCGAATCGGAGAAGTCCGCACTTTCTGCCCGTGCGCGTCGTACGTGTTCGCGTTGCCGGAACTTCGCTCTTATTCCCGGAACCACCGAGTGGCAAAATGAAAACGTAAATGTTTCTGCTGTCGCTGGGTTTTTTGTTCAATGTCAGTGGCATCGGGGATCGCGTATTTTTCGCGCGACTATCACACGACACCGGCGGCCTCAGCAAAGCTCGGGCGTCCGCCCCCCCCCCCCCCTCCCTCGCCGGGCTCTTTCTCCGCGTACCTCTCTAGTGAGATGTATCCAATAACGAGATTCTTGTCTCTTCATTCGAAATACACGTACGCATGTTTTTTCGCGTGTTAAACGCACCACTGGACCCCCCTTCGCTTTTTATCGCTGAATGTGAAAGTCGTGAAAAATAACGGTCCAGGTTGGGATACCGAGCATTTCAGTGAGACGGGAGTTTGCGAAACCGTACATTTTCTTTATGATAAAAAATTCCAGTGGATAAATGATTGACAGCGAATCTCGCTGGCAATGAACATCGCGTGGATTGTAAAGGAGCAAAAGTTTATCGAGTCTCGCGTTATGGCTCGGTGTCGTCCGGGCTAGTTGGCCATAGTTTTTCTTAAACGCTATTTTTAAAAACTCAAACAAATAACAAAGATTTCACTTACTTGTTGATTTTTTTTCTTCGACATAAATTTGCACGTACCTTCATGTACCTTCGTGTCGATGGGCCAGCTCTCCGTTGTGGCCATCTCTCCCGGAATTACCTTATTGTTCTTCCTGACCGTTATCAATGTTATCATTTTTTATTCGTCTGTAAATTTTTACTCAGAAATTTGAGTGCAACCAGTTGCCATGAATCCTGTCTTTCTTTCTTTGTTTTTATCAACCGTACGGGTTTCCAAAGATACGACCTGGGTTTTCGGCGTAAAAACTATGTAAACCAAAGATCCGCAATTCTCCTGTTTTTTTTCTTCTTTTTTTTCCCCTTTTTCTGCTCTATTTTTCGTCTATATATATGTCGCGAGAGCTGTATGGTGTCAGTTAGCGACGTGGATCTCGCGTGGGGTCGGATTTACGCGACGCGTTCGTGAGCGCGGAACAAGGAACCCACCTCACCCTCCTCTTTCCCAGATATCTCAACTCCAGACGTTGAGAAAATGCGAGAGACGATGCCGAACGAGAGATATTGAACCGTGAAATGAAGAAACGGAGAAATCAGCACGAACGAGGAAGCGAGAAAGAACGAAAAGTACGTGAGACGCCATTGTCCCCGGTGGAGAACGTAGCGAGACTGTCGTGTCACTTTTTGCCGGATATCGAGGATGCGTTCAACATCGATGAACGAGAGTTTGATGCCATTTAAAAAATTCGAATTCCGCGTTTTGAACGTCGAGTGAAAGTGGTGGAATTGTAAGCTAGTCGATAAGTGCTTGATATTGTTTTTTCAGGCATTAATGGATCGACAGCTCGGTAAACAGTTAGTCCAATATGAGAGAATCAATTTTTGCGATTTTTAAATATCCATCCGGCTATTCGTTTCGTATTCCATTGTACGAAACGAATAGTCTTTGATATCAACCTCAATGATCTAAAATTTTCGATTAAAACAGTCCCTCGAGACTTTTCTTTTTTATTATCGAGAATATTTTTTAATTTATCGTGCATCAAATAAAATCCTCCCACTGATTATTTTCCATTTTATTTCAACGTTTAACAAAAATAAAACAAAAATCATATATTCAGGACAATGCTCAAAAATGTTCACTCGCTTTTGTTCACACGATTCATATTCATTGAATGACGCAAAGAATCTCGTATTGTTCGGGAGACAGGACGAGGATTGCTGGTCATCCGAGGGTTCGTGTGCATCAAGCCAACAAACGTTGTACATTTTATCGTCGGATAACAGCGAACCCGTAGAAAATCCTCATAAAGACGGTTTATCGTACGTTTACATCCCGATATAATGCGTAGCATGGCTTGATGCCCGGGTGTTAAGTGATTTGAACGACTTGGGTGGACGATGGATCTTGTGAGTGCGCTCTGAATTTACCATTTTTACGGTCTAACCTGTCATTGCTCGTGATGTTTCTATTCGGTAAAACTCGAACGCCAGAACGTTCAGCTCGGATTTTAAATTCATATGGTTAAATCGAACCCACGTAGAGTTCATAAAATATAAATACTTTTTAAGAGGAGTTCTTGAGAACTGGCAGTAAGAAAAATCAAAAAAGGCGAGAAATGTTACATGGAGCTTGCATAATTCAAGTATCAATCGAAATTGAAATAAACATTGCTGGTTTCATGGAAAATATATTTCTTTTTAAGGAGAGTTTTACTCTCAGAAACGAATATGAAGAAGCATTTTTTGAAGCCGGCTATTGATCCAACTAAAATTCTACATTACTCCATGATCGATGATGATTCTGAAGATTCCGATACGTGATAACTCAAGAGCCAAAACATCCAGCTGGTAGTCTTTGAAATAGCCACAACTCAGGAAAATCTTGACTTTCAAAATACATTTACTGGTATAAAGAAAACAAGAAGATAAGGGATATTTCGTGGAGCGAATAATATTCAATATGAGCGCTATTTTCCCTGATTGCTCTACTTAAGATTCGTACAGGCAGATCGAACGTCGGATTAATTAAAAATCTTATTTACGGAGATATTAATTCTCACGAAGAAAAGAAAAATTATAAGTTCCGGACGAATAAAACTTGAACGTAAAGAGCAACAACGCGTCCCTACAAATCTACATATATCGTTTCACAAGTCGCTGTAACAATCGCACGGTAAATCTATTACGCGTGCGTGTACGTGTGAAATTCCTTGGGCGTATAACTGTATTAAAGGGGGCCTGCGATCTCGCCGGGCTCCACTCGAGGCGTCAATACTACCGAGGCGAAAATACAATTATCGGAGAACAGAATTGGTGCCGACCATCAGACAGAGAAGTTCACCTTTTATCTCCCGTTCCACGGTTACGAGGGAGAAGGAGAGATCGGAACGAAGCGAAGCGCAGGAGGCGCAGGGTAGTGGACACTTGAAATATTCATGGCGAGAGGAAAGGACGGAACGAGGAAAGCCGTGGAAATGCCAGCGACGGAAAGAGGGTTGGAAGGAGAGACAGAGAGGATCGAATAGGTTGCGACACTCCTGGATTTCTGCCTTGCTCCTTTTGTTTTCCCTTCTTTCTGCTATGTACCAGCTCTATTCCACGTAGCTACGAGCGACCCTTCAATTCGCCGATATTTAATTACCAATTTTGTGGAGGTAACGTCAACGCTCCACACTTTTTGCCCTTCGGCTGTTCCTCTTTTTTTCTCACTTTTGTAGATTCGGATCAGCGCCAAACTGATCCTCGTGAGGATATTACTGTACCTGTGCATCGCGAATCTTTCGTGTACTTGTAACTCTGCTAACACGTACAAAAGCTTCAACTATCTCAAAACCATTGCTGATCGCTAACCAGGGTTAATGATAAACCCATTCAATAAAGAATACTCACTTAAGAATCGGGACATGTTTACTTGATCGATGTTTAATTAGGTTAGTTTGGATTGGGTTATTTGAGGTTGAATCAAATATTCCTGTAACTAAAGGATTTCTTGAGATTAACTCGATTGTTTCTATAATTATAGGATCATTCGAGATTAAATCGAATAATCATAGGATTAGTTGAGATTATTGTTAAAACCTGACGCGATTGGATTAAACGGAATTTAGAATCGGTTTCTGCAATTCTCAAAGTATATATCGTCTAACCTCCAGCAAATATGGTTCGACCTCCAGGTCAGAAAAGGTTGTTTCGTGTGACTGCGTCATCAGAGCGATTATCTCTCCTTTTTTGGCTTTGCGCTTGCCGTCTTCTACGTTTACCACATCGATAAGAATAATGAACGAAACGAACCGAAACTCGCAATAATCGAGGCATCGTCGATAACGCACGAGTATACGGGTTGTACCGCAGTCTTGCAGAATTTCGACAGCGCAATTTCATTCTTTTGTATCGGGATCCGGCCTTAGAGGGAAGCCACGCACGAGTGACGCTGAATGCTCATGCTCTTTGACGAAAATGCGTTTCCCCCCCAGCCATCCCTCGTCCGTCATTTCGAACGCGCTGTTCTGTTTCTCTTTGTCGTACGTACCGGCGCGAGACTCGGTTGGGTGTACGGTAGAAGCCAAGTATTGGTGACGGTATAATTGACGACTCTGGTTCTGGTGGTTCTGCTACCGGGCGGTTTCTCGGTGCGACGTCCCGACGCTATTGTCCAAACGTCACGCAGCCAGCGGACTGATCATCGCGGGGGTGGAAGAGGCCAACCCACTCCTCTCCTCCGCCCCCTCGAGCGCCACTTCAAAGACGCGAGAAAGCCGAGCCCGCCCGTCCGTCCGCAACCATTACTCGTCGTCGTAGTCGTTGTCGTCGTCGTCGTCGTCGTCGTCGTCGTCGTCGAGGCCCTTTGAGGTCTGTCGTCTCTCCTGTGCAGCTCTCGATGCCACAAGGCAGAAATCACCCACACGGGCGCGCACATTCGCTTCGAACTTGGTGTACGCGCGTATACGCAAAGCGATAGGCGCACACAGCCGATCGTTTCTTAGGTATAACCGCGCTGGGAGTTGCGGGTGTCTGTGTGTCCGAGATAATTAAAGCCACTGCGCCCTTCGTCCGATACGTTCGAGGCTTCTTCGTCCATCGCGTAGAGCGCGAACTTGCAGACGACAGAATCCATTGTTCCTATCAAATACATATTTTTCATCCCGGATCAACGATTCATCAATCGACTCGAATTTATAAGAGCGTGCGAATCTCGTACGTCACCCAATTTTCTTCTTTCTCTTTTCACTCGTTTTCGTACCCGCGCTTACGAATCCTGCCAATAACGAGCCACGGATTCGTACACGTTTTCGTACGTTTGTGTAAATTTACTACGCACGCCGACCGATAACGAAACGTCCATTCCTCTATTGTGGGTCGTGCGGCAATACCGGCGTCATATCCCAAATCGAAAATGCGGTTCTCGACCGGTACCGGGCGCTTGTTCGGTGAGGATCGCCGGGGGTTGGGTGACGGCGGCTCGATATTTGGGGTGCGGTCCCTACACTAGGAGAGAATCAGACGGAAAAGCGTTCGTAGGTCCCGGGGCTTTGCGTGTGAGCCGGTGATCTATATATACCTGTGTATACGTATGCCACGTAGCACGCGAAATCAAGAGAGCGAAAGAGAGAAGTAAGAGGGAGCAGCGCTGAGAGCGAAAGGGAGAAGGAGGAAGGAAGGAAAGATCCTTCGGGCTAGGAAAACTGAGAAAGAGAGATTGCGCGAGAGGGAGTTTGTTGGCTGTGCCTGAGGCGGAGAGGGTTGAAGGCGTGACGAGGAAGAGAGCGGGTATATAACGGCGAACGAAGAGAGGCAAGAGAATCGTGCAGCGACCGAGAGCCGAGAGAGAAGCTCGGATCGGCGGCCGCCGTGAGAGACTGTACGACGCGAGCGGGGGAGTTGGGAGGGGGTTGCCAACGGGATAGCAGGGTGGGTCGGCGGTTATAGCGAGAACGGTGGGTTGGCGGCCGTGGGCCGTCGACGGTGGCAGTGCAGCGATGGTAGCGGCAGTAACGGACTGAGAGGAAGGTTGGGGTGTGGGCGCCCGGGGTAGCGGAGGACGCCGCCGACGACGAAGACGACGACGACGACGACGAGGTCGGCGACGACGACGACGACGCCGACGACGACGACGACGCCGACGACGACGAGGACGAGGACGAGGACGAGGAGAAACGCGCGAAGGAAGAGAGATGAAACGGGACAGAAGGAGGAGGTGGAGAACGGATGATACGTTCGGAAGGAGGGAGGGAGGATGGTTGAAGAGGTGGATGCTTGCACGCGTTGTGCAGTGCGGTTAACGGCGTGTGCGTTGCCGCTGCGCCGACGGCCAACGGGTTCGAAGCGGAGCGGAAGGAGAGAGCCCCGATGGCACCGGCAAAAGCACGAGAGAAGAGTGCGAGCGAGCGAGAGGGATCGGCAGCTCAAGCGAGGAAGCTCCAACGAACGGAAAGCGAGAGAGAGAGACGGAGAGAGGGCAAGATAGAAAGAGGGAGGCGAGGAGAAAAAGCGAGATGAGAACAGTGCGGTAGGTCCAACTACGCGCGCTTGTAAGGGAGATCGCGCACGTGGCGGGAATGACAAAGAGAGAAAGAGGTTGGAAGAGAGAGATGGCAAGATATATCGAACAGAGGGAACGAGACGAAACTGCTGAGGGAACGCGCGGGAGGGAGAGAGAGAGAGAGAGAGAGAGAGAGAGAGATAAAGAAAGAGAAGAGAAGGAAGGACGCGGGCGTCTCGGCTCGGCGTTCTGGCAGACGAACGCATCGATCCCAGGCGGGTCAAGCACGGAATCTCTCTTTGCCCCCTCGCTCCGCTACTCCTTCTACTTCTCATCCCCCATTGCCTACCCGCCACCCCTTCAGCTGCCTACACGAACCCGAACGACCAGCAACTCTCCCGAACCAACCCCGAACTCTAGCGTGCACGTCCAACGGCTGTATATATATGTATATATGTATACGTACTGCTTACCCTCTCATCGGCCTCATCCCTCTCGTTCGTGCCAAACTGTGTGCGCACGGCCCACCTACACCCCTGTGTACGCTTCTTCGCGTTATATATACCCTTCGTGCCCTCCGACCACCCGCTACCACCATCGTACTCGCTCAGCTAGCTCACCCCCGCCAGACAAAGACAAATTACGCTGCATTTTCAGAGCCCCCAAAGAGCCTCCGCCTCCTTATTCGTCTTTGCTTCCTTCTACCAATCTCTTCTTCTCCGTCTTCTCCTTCTTCTTCTTCTTCTTCTTCTTCTTCTTTCCGTCTGTGCTTCGCTATCGTTCCATTCTTTTTCTTCCGTCTTGCCACTTCTTTGCTTCCATAAACGTAAGACGAACGAGGCAGGCTTTTCGCAGGAAGAAGGTGGTTGCTGGTTGCACTCGTATTCATGAGTCGAGACGAAGAAACCCTTCCTCGTTTTCCAGCCCTGCGCGTGCTTCGAGCTACCCCCATAGTCGTTAGATACATCACTATCTTTTGCCACCCTCCCTGCCCGTCTCTGGTTATGTAGGACATTAAACGGGTGCTCAACCCTCACGCACTTTTCTGTGGATTCCTCCATTCTCGGGTTGCCGAGTATTCCGCCACTCGAGGCTTCCCCGTCCGTTCGATACTAGAAAGCTGTGCCGATTGGTAGCACTCGTTAGCGCATCTTCGTTTCCTTAGCGATTTTCAACGACTCGACATCTTTTACTCACCGCTTTATCTCAACTTCGTTATCGAAGTGTTAATCGTGTAGGTCGTTAATTGATTCATATTTTATCCAATTTGGCGGAGGGTACAAAATTAGTTGGGTAAACGGTCACGGGTTCGCAGATTTGTCAGCTTCGTTTCACGTGTGGCAAACGCTAAAACTCTCTCCCTCTCCCTCTCCCTCGCCATCCTCGCTCAACAACCCTCGCAACTTCCTCGTCGACGAGGGTGGGAAATCGTGAATGCCTGCGCATACCGACTCGTAGACACACCGATATGGTATTCACGCTTCGCGAATGACTTGAGTGCATTTTCATCACCACCAGGCAAATCCCGACGCACTTCACACCCTTTTCCATACCCCTGCTTGATACTGACTCCCCGTGTATCCCCATACGCCCGTAATTGCCCGTCGAGGATCCTCTCGCGAGCGTCGAAGGAGTACACACTTCTCGCGTCCAAGGGGGAGACGGAAACTCCTCTCGTATTCTCTGATCGGGATGCGTGTGCGGTGACTCCATGAAAACCGGTTGCCTACTCCACTCGAGGGTAAAAATCTACCCCTAGTCGGCGCCTGCAAAGGACTCTACCATTGGAAAGAACAATCGTCAGAAAGGAAACGTTAAGTGGGTGAATAGTCCTCTAATTCGTATTCATTATACACAGAATTGAAATTAAATATAAGAGAAGGAGGAGTAGTTGAAGTTCAGCGGGAAGTTTGCGCACCAATCTCCCGTACCTTTCAGGTGAGAAAGTCAAACTCCGGGGTAAAGATAAAAACGAGAAATCCCGGAAGCGCGAGTAAGTTTGCGATAACGGTTTGTTTCAAATATATCCTTATCAGACTTCCATGAATTCGCCGTCTTTTAGTGATTATCTCGGTTCGTCAACCGTTTGTCGTACCATTTATCTTAATCGTAAGAAATTTTCGTTTTCATTTAATATGTAAACGGAAATCTCGGATTCATAAATTAAACTGGTGGATTAATTAGCCCAATGTTCATTCCGCGAGCTTGACTCGTCATATTTGTACGACAAAATGCACGATGGACCATCGGGCAAAAAGTTTATTGAAAATAGGAAAATAATTTAATAATGAATTAACACGTTGACACATTGATTTTACAGTTTGAACAATAATTTTAGTCAAATTGGACGATATTGGCATTGCTTTGCTAACGTTTCACCAGCGACTGTTCATTAGTCCCAATGGTGCATCGGAAACAATGTCAATTTTTAAGTTCGATCAATCGCTTGATCCTGAATCTTGATGATATGCTATTTTCAGAATTTGTGGTGATTTTGTTCGAATCGTTGTTTTATATTTATTAATGTTCGATTCCACTGTCGCGGAATGACGAAACGTTCTCTCAAATACGATGTGTTCGATTTTTGTTATCGTATTTGTCGTTTCTTTATCTCTAGCCCACAAAATCGTGCGGAGAACGATGAAAATAAATTTAATTTGCGATCCTGTTTCTATCCTTGCTGACGTAGCTGAAACAAATCCTCCCAGTGGAAAGTTTACAGCCGCACGTGTGCGGGCAAACACACACTGGCATGTTTACGGACAAACTGTCGTCCCACGTGTATGACAATGACCCAATTCGAATGGTCGTATGTACGTGTTTTACTGCAGCAGTGAATACGAACACATACACAAAGAGTAACCCTATTTCGGTCCTGTGAGCATAACAACGTTGGTTGCCAGAATATTCACATTCTCTTTCTTTTCGACCCGGATTTTTGAACCTCGACACGATGGTGCTGCATAGCTCGACTTCTTTGCGATGCGAATAACGGAATGATCGAAGAACCGGGGAATTATAGATGCAATCTTGAACAAAGCTCCGAGACAAGTGATAACGCGGAGAACTTCTTTTAATTCCGCGATGAGTGTACGTCGGGACTGACTGGTCCGGAATATCGCGAAAGAAGAAAAACGTACTCGAGCATTGAGGAATCTCATGCGATAGGTAGTCCTGTATACGACTGCTCTCGTGATCAGTACCAAGAGTAGCGTGTTTCTATACATTGGCTCCCTCGGTCTCCGGAGTCTACCAGAATCAGCGATAATTAAAGACAGGAGCATTTCCGGGATTGCCCTGTAGCTATCGTTCGGGTGTAGGACGGAGTGGAACACCAACACGGATACGGGGTTGCACACCAACACCGGTAGGTCTCCGCTATGCGGAAAGTGCGGACGACATCGAGGAGCCAGCAACAGAGTACCGCGATCTCTTCCCTCCCACGCTGCCTTTTACCCTCTTCCTCTCGGCCCCTTTCGTACGATTTACTACCAATGCACGGACGCGTATGCGTGTGGCCTGGTCTATCCTCGAGTCGGCTCAATCCGCAAAGTATGCGTTTGTCCGTGTGTTCCTTTGCTTGGTCGACAGGGTTGCAGTATAAACGAGAACTTGCCTACACGCCGCACCAACACCGCTCGACGATCCAAGTATACTATAACATTGGCCGCGTGTTAGTGGGACGCTCTCCACTTTCCTCTATCTCGCTCGGCCCCAACTCCCTTCTCTCAACTGGTTTAGCTCGAGTACAAGTACAAGAGAATCACACGAACGTCGCGGCCACCGCACCAATACGCAGGGGCCCTTCTATTGCTTCTGTACTACTTGATGCGAAGCCGTTCTCAGTGTGAGTTCCGGTGCGAGTGCTCGTGATGCTCGAACCTCAAGAAGAAGGTGGGAAGCGGTCGCTGGGTGGCGAGATGAGGGTGGCTTGAGAAGAGAAGGCGGTTGAGACGCAGAGCCGCTTTGCTGGTGCCAGTGCACCGACGGAGCCGTGCGAGAAGAGAAAGAGGAGGAGTGGGAGAGAATCAGATAGAAACGACGCAGAGTGAGACGGATAGAGCGCAATGTCGGAGGGTTGGGTCGGTTTTGCACGAACACTGACATAGCTCCGCGAGCAAAAGGGAAGAGAGAGCGAGAGAGAGAGAGAGAGAGATAGAGATTGAAAGGATGGGGCAGCTTGAGGATGGCCGGGCCTCTGCCTCGCTCGATAGAGGCGCGTCCCGTCGTCCCATGATTGGAAACCAAATCGCCGCACATCCATCCCCCTTTCCTTCGTCTCGTACCCGCGTCCTCCGCCAAGTCCTCCTGACTGTACCCTCGACCCTCTTCTCGTTTCTCCTCAACCTCGTCCTCCTTGCGCTTCCTCCTCGCAGTATAGGCCACTACCACCCTTGCATCAGCGCAGCCCAGCCACCCTTACAACTCGGAACCCTATCCCAGGCACGCGCTTACTCGCTCTTCCTCTCTAACCCTCGCCTACCGTCTTTCTCTTTATCCATCTATCTTTCTTGTAGCGCTCGTTCCCGTTCCCTCTACTCGATCTCCCCCTCGGAGAGCCAAAGCTCTTCCCTCCCTATAGCTGCCTATATCCTTCGTCCTCTTCGTCGTTCGGTGCCTCCCCCGCACCACTATCCCCTAGTCGACCCACGGGGACGCTAATGTCGAGCTAAGTCCTTAAAACCCTTCAGCCGGAGGCCGCCGGCCTCGTACCCACAGACCGGAATGGCCTCCATAAGTAACCGGGTTTACACACCCCAAGACCCTATTTCTCACCGTGGAAAAACTGCACCATCCCCGTGAAACTCACCCGACTCGCTCCGTGCCCACCGACCCGACCCCCCCCTCCTTCCTCACCCGGCCCTTTCGGATCTCTTTTGCCCCCCTTTGGCTGCAACTGCTTTCCACCGTCTCACGCCGCACTACTCTTTGGACGAGGATTCTCGAGGTACAGCGTCGAGCTTTTCCGGAGAAAAGCTGCCCTCGCGATATCGACGCTGCAGACCCACTCGTTCTATTTCCTTCTATCTTGGCTCTATCGTTACGGCTCTCCCAAGAGAAGGATTAGGAAGATGAGAGGCAGAGGTAACGGAGTAAAGGGGTTGGTTACGTTGGTTTCCGTCACTGTATGCTCTCTTGCGGACCGGCTTCGTCTACACGCCCGCGCCGTTCTCCTCTTTCGCCACTCTCCAACATTCTCAGCTCTGAATTCGTGAACGACGCGGATAATTTCTCTCCCTGGTGAGTGAAACGTACAACTGCTTCTATACCGCTACACAAAATCTCGACGTCCCGATAGATGGACCGGTGATATTGTTTCGGACTCGGTACGAGTACCCGGCTCAACCCGTGCAACGAGCCCTTCGCCTTTTATTCACCCGCTCGTCCAACTCCACGTATATACCCTTAAGCTCGGAATTATCGTGGAAGAAGTATTTTTCAAACCGGGATTTTCGAGAAAAACGTTGCTTCGGGATACAAAGAACCGGACGATTCTCCTCGTCTTCTTTTTTCCATGGATTACGCTTCGCTGTGCCAATCCCGCGTCCGATCCAAATCACTTTCGCGATCCCGAGATCCAAACGTTTCGGTAAACATTTTGAAATTGATCGAACATTGCTCCGGACTCCAAAACGGAACGACACGTCCCCCGGAAAATGGGTTTTTTTTTCTTCACGGGTAAACTTGAGCTCGGGCGACGTTACCGCTTTCACTTTCTATCGCTCGAGTCTACGTAATGCTTATGCAGAGCAGCAGCCAGAGCGCGGCGAACTTTCCCGAAGCGGAGTAACACCCTTGCGGCAACTGAACAGCGCCGCTACGACCTTCACAGTAGAGGTGTAAAAGCGAGCTGGGGAGAGAACGAGTTGACTTCTCTGACTTCCCTGCTTCTTGAGACCGAAGGGAAAGTTGGAATCCTGGTGCACTCTACACGTCGTCAAAGGATAATTGACGTTATACGAGATGCTTCAATTTTAGTTACGGAATGTAAATATATACGCTTGTGCAACGCAGTTGTTCTACGTTAGGCAAATTCGCTTTCTGTTTTACTGGAGTACCACGAGTCATTAGCCCTGTACATGTACGAGCAAAAGAGGAATCGCTGTACCTGAGTATTTTCTTAATTGAAAACTTTACAAAGTATACAACGTTTATTTTTTTTTTTACACGATTCAATGCATAATTTTATATTTTGCATAGTGAAATATTTTATTTTCGCGAATACTGTTTCCAATTCATACTCATGACGCATTACCTTTCTTTCTTTCGTTTTTGCAAATGAAACAATCGCATCGCAAATATTTCCGAAATGATAATGATATCTGTAAATTCCACTAGGCTGTCGTCCCGAATCTCTAATGGAAACGTGGATCGGAATATTGCGTAAATCTTGCATAAAATCTGAGACTCCGATCACAGATGCTCGTGCATCGATCAGAGGGGGTGTCGAATTTCCACGCGTAACGGATACCACGTACGAGCATAGTGTGCGCAGTCGATACGCGACAAGCCCGGCATTCAAAGTGTCGTTTACAAACTGTGTCAGAGTTGTCGCGAAACGTTCCTCCTCGTCAGAATATCAACTACAGGATGCATACCGATATGCAACCCAGCTATCGTTGGTACTGAAGAGCTTTAAAGTAAACTTGCCACGGAAGGTTGGGGGGGGGGGGGGGCGGGTTACCGGTATATCCCGGTGTGGATATGCGACTGAGTGGCAACAGGTATATCGCGCATAAGTTGCCAACTTCTGCGGGTGACAAAGCCTCAAACACTGCGTTCCGGTTACACCGAACTAGTCGCATTTTACGGGGCTAGAAAATAGGAAACGAAACAGCTGGGTTATTCGTCATAAAAGTAATCTTCTCTGATACAATTAGAAGCCCCACTTGTTTTTTATTGTCAAATACCATTTTAATCACATTAATTGATTATCCCAAAGGGCTGTCGCTTAACCCTAGGACACCTCGGTATTTGTACGAAGCAAGAATGTCGACCCAGCGCTTCGCATCGACGCTACTAACGAACCGTTTGTTCTGGAAAATTTCATTTTTTACAATCGAATGCTGAAAGACCGAATGATGGAACAGGATATGCGAGAAAAATCCAATACGAATTTTTCGCCGTGAAAAATGCGAGATCCCGCGAAGCAACAAAAAATGAGTTGAGCGCACCTCACTAAAAATGTGGGGTTTGCAGTAGTCGTGTGTAGGGTCTTAAGGTTAAGTACTTCGTCAAACGGTACATCCTCTTTCCCCATCGGGTCTCATGATCCGAAGCTCGGATTTCTTTCGTATTCCTCTTGACAAAAGTGTGTTTCCGTGGCACGAGAGGGGTAGGTCCTTAAGCAGGGCAAATCCCTCGCCCCTCCGGTACCGTTGGGGTCACACAGAGACTCGCACACCCTCATCCAACCGAAGTCATTCAGACTTGGGGTAGGTTGGGGTCCGCCGGTTGTTGCCGCCGCTATAACACCAGCGGAGGGTGCCGGCTCGCCAAGAGGGTGTGTTTCGAGTGGAGCGGGAGGAGAGCCAACGGAGAGATTCGGGGAATTGGAAGAGGAGTCTCGTTGGACGGGGAAGGGAGTAGGTTTGAGGGGGAATATGCTTGAACGAGACAGGAAGGGACGGGAGAGAGAATGACTGGGTTTACGATTCTCGACTCCGGTGGTGTCGGTGTCGGAAGGGTGGAAAGACCTGAAAGAGGCACCCTACGACCCACAACCCTCGTTTCGCCGGGTGAAACGCGTTGAGGTAGGTCCTCGCCTCATTATAACAGGGCGCGCAACCCTACGTGCTTTCCCAATCCTCAGCCGTCATGATACGCGTTACAACGGACTCCGAGTATATCGCGATACGATTCACCGCAGGCTCCAGAAACGGTTGGATGATCCATCGAGACCAAACCTAACGATTTGTAAGCCGGGCTATTCGGAATTTCGAGAGTAAATCGAGTGGAGGATCACTCGATGATGACGCGTGAGCCGATCGGCTCGAGCCCCGCCTTCGCTCTAAAACTCGATGAATATTGGATAAGTGGAGTACGCGTGTATACGGATAGGATATACCTCGCATACGCGATGAGTACGTTGACGGGGTACGGGGAGGCAGAGCTTCGACGAGTATAGGTGGATTAAACGGCCGGTATGACCGATGGTCAGCTTCAATTCCGTCACGTCGCTTTAACGAGAAACCGAGAGCCGAGCTGTTGAATCACCGGCTGTATCTATCCTACAACTTGGGGAATAATAACTTCGCGGTAACCCCCTTCGTGTATCGCGTTTAATTATTAATCGCTCCGAATTAGATCGCAATTAACCTCGAGGGTGTTCGATAATCCTAACTGGGCGAACCCGAATCATTATTCTTACCGCTGTTTTTCATCGTTCGATGCTGGAAGAACTGCATCGGGAATCTTGGTGTCGCAAGAATAATTCTGTACTCGGAACGATGCCCCCTCGGCGCATCGCTCGCTGCAGTTACAGCCAACGAGTGGTGAAAAGAAAAAAGGAGAACGTGGAATAAAAAGAGGAAAAGAGTCACGTATATAGAGATGTGACCGGGCAGAGAGTCGAGAGGTGCGAGAGGACACTCGTGCAGAGAGAAGAGAGCGTCGAGAGGAAAGAAAGAAACGTGATACACGACGGAAGGTGAGTATCCGTGTGATGGAAGGAGGAAGCGAGAAAACGGGAGTGCAGCGACGGGAAGAGGGAACCGAACGAAACGCGGAGATGTGCTGCACGAACGACGAAGATGGAAGACGAGGGGCAAAAAAAAGGAGAATGAAAAAAAAGATCGAAACTCTCCGGTAACGAGACGAGGAACAACGAATTCCGATGCCGAGTGATACATGGCCCTGGCAGGGCGCCAGGGTTTGCGCTGCGAAATTGCGTCGCGTTGCTAATGCGAGACCTGCTGCGATTCCACTCTTCCACTACCCTTCTTCCATCTTTTTTTTTTCCTCTATTTCACTGCAATCTGACGTTGCAATGTCACACACATTTTCCACTTTCTCCGTCCCTCTCGTTTTCCCTCTCGTTCGCTCTTATCCAGATTTCCACCTATCCTGTCTTTGTGCCCGTAATGCCCGAGTTACGTTGATCTCCGAGCGACCCGATCGATACCCGTAAAGGTCAATGGAAAATTCAACGGGGCGGAAGCAGCATCCAACGCAAATTGTAACGATGTCGTAACGTTTCGAGCTTCGGAAAATAAAAATCAAAGGGAGATCGATAAATATCGTCGCGCTCGTGCGCAAACGCTGGAAGCATTTTTGGTACGCGTTATCGTGGCCAGGCGAGAAAGAGATTAAGATGCCGATAGAGAAAAGAAAGTCACGGGTATGCCGAGGTTATGCTAATGCGGGGTGGTGTGTACTGAAAATCTCTCCACCCGCGGCTCCATCGTTCGAGCACCGTCGCCCTCTATCTTACTTTTGCCTCCGCTTCGTCCTCCTCCAACCTCTTTCGCGTCTTCGGCTCCAGCCTCTTCTTATTCCTCTCTCTCTCTCTCTCGCTTTCTCTCTTTCCCTATCCTTCTCTTCGGGACACGCGTTCCTGACCCGGCGCTGTCACGACTTTAGAACAATGGCGTCGATATACATGTCTCATTTATATACAAACTTACACACGCGTGCTGTGTATATCTATATAACGAGCGTTGGTGTACTTTACCATTGCCGATACATCGGCTCGCAGAAAACGCTCGGGAACGCGCCCCGAGAGATCTTTTTCCCCTCTTGGCTCGAGATCCTTTGCTCTCAGCGTCTCTCTCCGACGCACGCTACCTCGGAAACTCATACACGTACTTCTTTTCCCTCGGCCTCTCACCGGCTTCCTCGATCTTTCTTTCGCTACTGTCCTATATCGAACACCGCTGCTGGGAGGCGAAACAGCCAGGGGGAAGAGGGAACGGGGGCGTACGAGATCCTTCGGGAGAATACCGGCTTAACGTTTAACCCGATCGCTTCAACAGATCGCGATATACGACCTGTCCACTCGGCCGATCCTCCGGAACGTACGCATCGCGGGCGAGTCTTCTCCGAACGAGGCCAAATCGAAATGGAACGTCGGCCTCGTGGGATCTGTATTATGGATCCTCGTGATATCGATATTCCTACGTAGATCCGTTCGGGAGAACTTCCTCTCGACGTCTTTTTGATGTTTCGAGGGCTGGTCATTTTTTTATTGACGTTATTGTTGGCCGTCGATACGAGCGGGTCGTTAAAATATTTGTTTGCGCTTCATTCAGGCTTCGGAACTCGAACGAACTCAAAAATATGCCCTACGTGTTGTCGAGAATGTATTGACAGTAATTAATTTTTGTTTCGCGGATATATCTTCGTGCGCTTCGTTCAACCATTCTTAAGCGAAACGAAACTTTAACCCGATCCGTCGTGAAGAATATCTTAACAGCCATTTATTATTAAGCGAGTACGCGGAGGACCATCGATACGAGTGTTTTGTATCAACTTCTTTTTCCACTTTAGCCTTCATTAGCCTTCGTTAAACCGAAACTTCCACTCGATGCATCGTAGATAATATCTCGTTAGCATTTTATTTGTTTTCAACACCGATGTCGCGAAACGTCTATGTAAACGTCCTCTAACTATTGCTTTTTGCGCTCCGTTCAGCTTTTTTTCACTGTTCAGAGCTTTGATCAGTCTTCCTAGCTCTTTCTCCAATCGAGCCCACGCAAATTTAGGTGTAATCGTACATCGATGGCAGCACAGGAAAAACTGATCGCTTTCAACGCGCCCCCAACATTTTATTTTTTCACTTGCCCTTTCCAATATGAAACGATCGAATGGCCAGTCCGGGATCTCATTTTCTAATCACAATTTTCCAGGTATACATGCAGAAACATTTATGAGGTCTAGACCGATATTTACGTTCGTAAACTTTAGTCACAAAGGTTTATGTGTATGTGTGTGCCTGAACGCATGTCGCGCGTCATCCTTTGAGAGTAAAGCGGACCGTAAAACGTCCACCGTGTCATCATTCTGACGATACTCGTTTTGTCGTCATCGTATGGTCGCTTGGTTTTGCACCGAGACACATTTTCTTTTTTTTTTTTTTTTTTTTTTCGTGCGGTGACACACGTGCAAGCCACTCTCACACACCGACGTTCCGGTACAGGTCGAGTTCCGTGCAACTGCACGTTTCGTATAGTCGTTCAACAGCGGCAGGTCAGGGGACGGAGGGGTCGAAAGGTTGGAGAGCGAAGATATAAGTACAGGCTGGCTGCTGCTTGCGGGGGATCTATACCACGGCTCTTCACCATAGGCCTGTACAAGCACGCGTGCACGAAGAAAAAGAAACGAAAGCGAGCAGGATAGAACGAAGACGGACGGCGCAGGCGGGGGGGGGGGGGGGGGGGGAGGAGAAACAGGAAGGGGAGAAAGAGAACAGGGGGCGGGGCAAAAACTGAAAAGATGAGAACGAAGGGAGGTGATGGAAAGAGAGGAAAAATATTGTTGCATCTGTCCCTTGCAGCCATTTCGTGACACCGGAATTCTAAAAATTCTTCGGCCACCCCTCTTGTACACTTCACAATCGTAAACATCGTATTCATCGTTCGGATATGTTCGATCGCTCCAATTTTTCTCTTCTCGACGATCTCCTCGATCACGCGGTCATCGATAACTTCATATTTGACGCGATGAAATCAAATAGATTTTCATCGCGATTCCCACGAGACAAATTCCTCACCGTAGAAAAACGCTTCCCCCGACTATCGCGATTGAAAAATCATATCAATTGGGTTAATTTCCTTTGATCGTAGTTGGTTGCGAAAAACAAAAAAATGAAAAGTACCTAACAGTGAATGACACGATGAGAAAGTGAAGAACGAATAAAGGACGAGGATGAAGAGAAAAAGCAAGGATACGAGATTCGTAAGTACATCTCTCGTCGCGGCAATTCAATCGTTCGGTAATACATAACGCGTTGGTCAGCGCGTATGCGTGTACGTACCTGTATTCATCGGGAGAATCTTACATAGGTGCCGCGTCGGAACGGTTCGCGGGAGTTCAAACGATCGTTCTCGCGCTCGCTCACTCTCCTCCCTCGCATTTGGAAGATCGCGAGAGAGAGAGCGCGCGCGCGCGCCTCCGCGATATACGTAAGAGGGGTAATTTATTAGAGCCGGAGGCGCGGGCAGTCGTGCTTACGGCGGAACCTGCACCAGTGAGCGTCAATGACGAGACGATGGAACTTCGTATTGGTGTGGATGGATCGGGAGAGCGGCCGTAACGCGGAGAGGCAAAAGAGAGGCCGCTTAAATTCACGGGAGAGAGAATGAGAGACGCGTTGCGGCGGATCTCGTTGCGTGTAAGAGTTCACGGGTCACGCGAGAATCGTGTGGACCCCGCTCGCGTATATGCACGTATCCCGAAAGAGTGTAGCGAAACCGCGATCGCCGTACACTCGATACGTGTATATTGATCCCCGGGGAGAACTCCACGAGGAGTTGTGGCACGTACGTGCTCGGTCCTCGGCGCTCTCCTACTTAACTTCCCATTAATAAACGGCGAGGGAAACGGATACGATCGTCGATCGTACGCGTGTTTCGAAAAGTACGGTACGACGGCGATAATCATCACCCTCTTATCGTTACAGCCGATCATACTTCGGAAGAAATAGTCATCCGAATAGGATTAACGGACACGTATGAGCTAAATGATTATGCGTTCCATCAGTCATTTGAATGGAATTTCGAGTTTTACTCAACAGACCGTCCGACAAAAAGTTCATCCGAAATGGGAGAACGGTGGATTTATAATTCTAGATTCCGTGATACGTGTTTAGCCTTATAAATAATAGCCAATCTAATAACGAATCAACGCTTTGAAGTTTCTCCTATAAACCGTTTGGAATTCGCGCCGTTGCGACAACTCAATTGTTCAATGAAAATTTGTAAAACTGAACTGTATTATCAGTCTACCTATCGAGAACTATGATTCTTCAAATTTTCAATAATTTCGTCGATTCTTCATTATCCATCCAATAATACTTTAACCGACGCGTGGAAGTGAAACGAAGATGTGTCCGTGCATCAGTGTCGATTCGAAGGTTTTGCCGAAGAACGAGACGGTGTCGAACGGTTGGACTTCTCTCGGAGCTGACCAAGCCAGACTTGAGTAACGAGATAGGAAAGGGAGGAGAGAAAAAACAACGGAAGGTAACATCGTGGCAAGAGCGATCCGTTGGCGTGCATTTCTAGATACGTGTCCGTGTGTGTCTTTGTGCGCGATATAATAGAAGGAAAGCAGCTCAGAGTGCACCTGGCGGAGTTACCGGAGCTCTCGGAGACGTTCACACTCGTGGCTCGATCACCACTGTGGTGGCTTTACCAACCGAACGTATAGACAACGACGCGTTCCCTTCCCTCAATGTCCGCGCACACGTACACCCTTCCGACCAGCGGGCTCACGTCCAACGTGTCTTATCAACCCGTGGGCTACTGCGGCTTGATCCACAACCTGCACCTTTTCCGTACCTACGGACATCCGTGAACACATCTACGAATCCGCGCAACGTGACCGTGTATATACCCGACACACGTAGGTTCACTCTCCGCGCTATCATAGCCCTCTTCCTTTCCGAAGCTTTTCCTAGACCCGTATACGTGTACTCGTTCCGACCTATTTCCCTCCATAGCCTCGCTAGCTCAGACATTTACGGTCCTCTCTAGGTCCCCCGGCTGTAAAACCAAATCCACCGAGCGAAGACCAGGATGTCGCGAAAGCTGGAAATCGCAGATTATAGAAACTCTCGTGGTCCAGGGAACGTGCATACGTGATGAGAGGATGCGCTGCTAAGATTTTCAACGGGTCGGATAAAACTGGGGATTCTTGCGTTTTTAAGAGACTTAAATCCTGCTCAATGACCACTTCGTAAATCCTTTCCTTACCGGGGAGTAGAATTTTGCGAGGGCTGAAAAACGCCACGAGGAAACTCAAAAATACTTGGTAAACCTTTGATTCGTCCACGTTCGATGGCAGGTTATGAAAACTATCGTTCGATCGATGTCCAATGTAAAAAACGGGGTCTCAAATGTTTTCCTGGGAAATCAGAATCCTCGGATGGCAATGTTGACAAGTAGAAAAACAAGGGGAAAAAGTATGCGGGATAAAAAAGTGAATGAAGCGGAGCGAGATACGAGAGACATAAAGCAGACGTTGCGAAGAATGGGCACATACGCAGGAAACGGTGGGAAGTTACAGGTATATAGAAGGGAGGAGGAGAGAAGCTACGACTAAGGTGGCTCGCTAATGTCACGCCGCGTTCCTGGAACCCTCTGCACGCTGAAATTAGATTACCGCGAGATTGCTGCCCTCCTCTCGCGCCCTCTCTTTTCGTATTGCATCTGTCTCTCGTCCTCCTATTCCCTCCACCCGAGACCACTGTCTCGTCGCCTCTTCGGCGTCGTTGCCCCCTCCTCTCTGCCTATTCCTCTCTCGCCCTCTTTTTCTTTTCATCTTGAACTCTTTATCGTATTTTCTTCGTCGTACCTCGACCAGTGGCTAGCCACTACTGTGTATTCTCGTATCTGCACGCGTGCGTGTGTACCCATACCGGTATACGTCTTTTCTCCGTCCCGTGTATTTCTCGGCGACCCCCTTCTCGTTCATCTTTCTTCCTTCTCTGTATCTATCTATCGGAGAGGTACGAACGAGGGAGAAAAAGTCACTCCCTTTTCGTCCTTTGCTAACTTTGTTCCCAGAGAGTAAACCCTTGCCTTCCTTCTCTCTCCCTTCTGATGTGTTCCCTGTAGTACATCCCAGAGCCCATCCTTCTTTCGCGTCGCCCGCACAGTTAGCTTCGGTTCCGGCTAAGAGGACCTACCTGAGTCCGTCTCATCTGATTCTCTCTCGCGCTTGGAGGATACCTCCCTCTATCCTTCTTCCTTCTTTATTTCTTGGCCTCAAGACACGAACGATCGCTTTTTCTCGTTCGTTCTCGATCACCGCTCGATCCGTTCGAAGCTGCGTGTGTGACCGAGTTTACGATCCCCACGCACCATTGGGGAACACGATAATCAGGAGTCCCACACCTGATACACGCGGGTTTCTAGAAGACTTATCGCCGCTTTTTTGACGTGTGTTTCCATTAATTTATGGGCTCTTCCGCGGAATCGTCACCGCTTCGTTTCCATATTTCCCGTGGCGAAAAATCTCTCTTTTGGCATCGTTTATTTTCGATTTTTTAATAAAAAAAATAGTTACGAACGCCGCACGGCGCATCGTTTTTGATTATTGAAACTAATTCTCCATTCAAGCGAGAGTAACTTGCTGCTGTGATCCACCCATCGATCCTCGATCCGTTCGGTGATAAACAGGGTGCGCACACTTACCCACTTAACGCGAGTGCCCCGAATGACTGTGGATTCATAATCCTCCGATGGGACGCGACGTCGCGTTTGCGGAATGTACGAATGGCCTTCTCGCGGTAAACCCGGTGTTAGAATCGGGCCAACGTTGCACCGTATCTTCTCGCTGAGGAGAGTGGAAAGAAAGTCGAGAGTAAGAGGACGAGAGGGAGAGCAAACGCCAGAGAGTATATTCGCGGTGGAAACGGGATGACGGGAGATACGCGCACGCCACTTCCGAGAACTCATCTCTTTCTGTTCTCTCGGCTCCTCTCCGGTCTCCCTGGCGCGTTGATTTCGCTGATGCGAGCAAGAATCCCTCGCACGCACGCACGCATCTCGTCTCGGTTTGTCTCGCGCGTTGTCCTAGTATTTCGAAGTAAAAGAGATGGAAAAAGGAACGAGGTTGATGCTTCCGGGACGCCGAGGAGGTGAAGCCACCAACATTGGCGCGTGATCTTTGGAAGGTCCGTCGTGAACGAGGAGGATAAGAGTGAGACAGCGAGAGGAGAAACGCGCATGATTCTTAGGTTATGTATGCGGGAAAATAAGTGGGAAACATTACCGTGTTCCTTGCCTTCGGGCACTCCATGGTCTCCATCTTCCGCTGCCAGGAAATACACGCAGCTTCTTTCTCCCCGTACGGAACTCACCACGAGTGACGGTCCGGGAGTACAATGGAAACGATACGGACCAAGAGAAAGAACGGCAAAGCGGACTACTCGGAACAAGGGAGAAGGTTAAGGAAAAAAGCGAGCACAAGACGGTAGACGTATCTGCGTGAGGAACTTTGGAATTGTGACTGCGATTACTGAAAATTCCAACACTCGCTGTAGTAAAGAAACATTAATGTGAAAACTGGCAATTTGTTTTTAACTTTTCTTCACTTCGTACGATCGCGTTTTGGAAACCGCACTTGCACACACCTCGCTCACCTGCTCGTACGAAAGCTGCAAGCGTGCAGGTAACCAAGGATCATCGTCGATATCCGAGAGACTGACCGTCGACGTAATGTTTTTGCGGTGAAGTTTGCGGTGGAAGCCACTGCACATTTCAGATAAGCAATTAATTTTCCTTAGCCAGCTCGACAGCAACCACGGAGGCTTTTGAACGATTTATTCGCCGGCTCGGCTCGTCTTTTACTTGGCTTATGCACATCTCGTGGCAACCAAAGCGATACCGCACAGTTCAAGGAGGCAAAAGCAGAGCGAATGGGGCAAACGCGCTCGAACGACCTTCGCGGTTTCACGCGATGTAAGCGATCCTGATACGACAGGGAAGGAAAAATTGGCTTATGACTAAGTGTCTGATGTAATGTTTACTCGGTGATCCATTAGAGTTCGTTGCATCACAAGAAAAGAAATAAGAAAAAGCGGAAATCGTCTTCAACTTGGTCGATGAGAAAATACCCGTCGGGTAATGTGACGAGGCATCCCTCATAAAAATAAAGGACTTCAAAGACTTATCAAAATGTGATAGAGGATCTTCATGAGATTATCCGATTAGGGAGGTAACGAAGTCAGGGATATTTTATATGAGCAATATCAAAGCTCTGATTCGTTTTCTGCACTGGAGGAGAATTGCTTGGAGCTGCCAAGTTTGAGTATTTTAAAAATATCAAGGAACGAATCTTTTTGAGCTTTTATATTACATTATTTGCGTGATAGTGAACATTGAATTTTGAAAGACGTTCAGAACATCACTCGCACAAGTGTACCAACGATGTATTGAGGGAAAGATTGATGTAGAATTCCCATATAAATACATTTATGATGATTCGATTGTGAAACCCTTCGTGCGTGCACATTGATCGATGCGGAGGTGAAGGAAATAACGCGGTGAAACGCAATGATAGCGCGATGCGAAAATATTTTCGTTATTTTATGGCAAACGAGGAAAAATGTTGAACGTGGCGGGAGATACCATCGCGTGCTAATGTAATCGCCTTGTCCACCCTGTCGTCTTTGTAATTTCGCGTGTGACGCGATCGGACTCGATCTCTTATTTTTCTGAGAAGAAAAAAAAAAGGAGGTTAATCACACAGTGCATGCACGGTACGCAATAACATCGATCGTAATAAATACTTTTATGAAGACACGTGAAAGTGGCGATTCGAGGGAGATTTCATCGGGGCATTGTAATTCTCCCTTTTTTTTGACGGGTCGCCGTCACTCAGAGGTTAATAATTGCACGCAGGTGCGAAAGACTCTTGTTCTCGAAAAATATATAAATTGCAGCTTCTAGTAACGAATTTTATCTTGCGAATAACGAAAATTCAGTTTTCTCGTGTATCCGGAATGAATTCGAGGCCAACCCCAAATACAGGTTATTAATCTGATGGTACGAGTTTATTAATTGGGCTAACATCATGACACATATATACTCTAATAAACGAAAATTAATTTTTTTAATTTTAAGAATTGAATTTCCTTTCAATTTTTATTTGACTCGATTTACAACGAATCTGAGAAAAACGACTTTAAATAACTGCAAAAATAAAAGATTGCCCAGAATTTCAATTCTGTTTCAGTTCGTTATTTATTTATTCATAACAAAAAAGCCATATTCCCAAAAACGATAAATATCTCCTAAGTATCGTTTTCTAATAACAGCAGCTCGATTGCTCGATCTCCAAAATGAATATTGAAGAATGTCGCATCGAAGCTACCCTTGAACAAATAATTCACGCGCAATCATCATGTTTTTACGAGAAGTCCGTTCGAAGCGCAAGATTCGATGAAACTATTCAAAAGTCCGCTTCGACGTTCAACTCCAAAAGTCATTTACCCGGAAGTACAATTTAACCTATAAAGCCAAATAGACAATCAGCGATAAAATTTCATATGAACCCTTCACCACCGCTGCAGATCATAGCGTAAAACGCGTATGAAGTACAAGTCCCAAACGTTTGAATCAAGAAAGCCACAGCCAAATTTGCCAGTTTTCCGGTATGGTCTGAAAAAGGCAATTGTTCGGTTGGACGAGCAGCAAGGATCCTTTCAAGAATTGTACGTAAGAGATGTATGTACTCAGAAGCGTAGGAGACGAACCGAAAGAGGTTGGCGAGGCACCAAGGCGGGAGGGAAAGGCTGACGGTCTTCGGGTTTCATCTTACGGGTTACAAGGATCTCTTTTCTCGCTACCGTGCAACTGCTGCTGTGCTCATACACAAGACACGCACACAGACACATCGAACGCACGTTCAACGTATCCCATCAGCGTTGCAGCAGCAGCAGTTGCGAGTTGAAAAGAGGAACGAGCGAGGAGGTTTCTGAAAAGTGGCATCGCATTACACCTCCCCCGTTTCGCGTGTATTACGTATTACTATACCTGCGAAATACGTGTGCGTGCATATACGTGAGATACCACGTACCGGCTAGCATCAGACGCAATGCCAGAAGACGAGCCACGAACACAAACGCGCATTCACGTTTGTGTTGCTACCTACGTAGATGGGATGAGAGACGCAACTTTGCGAGACGTTTCTCGCTCGTCCTGACCGATGTGCATCACGATGCACCCGAATGGAACGCGAGGAAAGGTCATCCTTTATCTCTGACCCAACTCGTATCCGAAACCTCTCTCTCCCTTCCGCAACGTCCGCTACATAACCTTGAATTCCTTTCGCGACTGAGATCATTCATATACAAAAATATTAAGTAGAACGAAAATAAAAAAATTAATGAAAAGAGCGTTTTCATATCTCCTCGAAGATCGAAAAGATCCCTACAAGAATTAGTATTCTGAAACTCCATTTTTTCAACAACTTCCAATTGTCATCTTTCATTATAACGTTTTTGAGGGAAAATGGTAGTAATCTTTGATTGAGTGATCAACTGAAATTTGACATATCGCTATTAAAGGACAATGACTTTTAGGATTTTTAACTGTCGAGAAAGAGGAGCCAAGAATTCTATTGTTTAGTGATAGCGATATTTCTCAGTTGAGTCAGAGTCCTTCGGGATAACCATACACGGTGAGTTAGTGCGCGCACTCTTTTAATCTTCGAGTGGGTCAACGCCGAGCTTATACCCACAGAGTTTGCGGTTACTCGTAAAACGAGTCAAGTTATCGCATTATGACTTTTCTTATTTAACGATTTTTGGAAATTAAATGTAAAAGTTTACTCCAAAGTTTTGTTTATTTGATAATCAGTTAAATAATTATCCTATCCTACGATGGTTTTATTAATACTAACTCTTATCTTTTAAATCTGCTGGCCCTTTCAATTGCAAAGTGCGTATACTTGACCTGATTAATCTTGAGTCTCATTTTTGGTATTTTCCCATCAATGAGCTCGAATGACATCGTGGTTCTTGACGCGGAAGACTCGGCGCGTCCTACGTGTCTCCCTTTCGTGTGCGCAGCGACGATTTATTCGTCTTGTCATGGATATCTGTTTGAGGATCGTAAAAAACATTTGCAAACTGACCCGAGGGGATTGTCTCGTGGGTACGGGAGCATCGTTCGGATGGCGTGCATCCAATAATCGTTTCACTCTTGATATATATTCTATACGTATGGAAGCGCCGCGTCCAGGAATACCAGTACCCATGGCACATGCTACGTGGATGTTGAAACTCGGGTAAACAAAAGGGCGGTTTTCACATTCCTCGGTTTATTATTTCCGTCTGGATCGAGACCTTTTACCGGACAGGGTTTTGAGCACACTTATATGTATAGATGAAGACTGATCCCGCAGGCAGTCTTAAAACTCGGCGCTGTATAACCACCACGCGGGATCCACTTACGCCTTCGAGATTGTTTATAGCGTGCGTGTCATAGGTCAGCATTCTCCGTGCTCTCTCTCTCTCTCTCTCTCCCTGGGCAGAGCACGTGGAAAAAAGGACAATCCGCTAGCTGAGAGCTCATTGCACAACGATCGCAAAAAACTTGGTCCGCGAACAAACCGTCCAAAGCTGCAGCTGCAGCATCATCCTCAACCTGACAACCAAATTCAACTCCTCGGTGTGTAAGTGTGCGTTCGTATTTTCTCTACGTATATTACGATCCACACGCAATATGGAATGAACGACAGGACGCTGCGTCACTGTCGTCGGGTTAATAAAAAGACCCGTTTCGTTGTCTCTTGCGGTGACTGACAGGTTTGAAAAATTGAGATCGAGTTTGCACCTTTGCAATTCAACGAAGATACCTCTTTTCTCTTTTTCTATTAAATATCCGAAATATTCAGGATACATTTCCGTACGAATTTTATTATTCTTGTCAGTTAAACTACTCGTCTTGGTACACGCCATTGAATGAGATAAAAATATGCCATTTTTTCTTTTATCCCGATGGCATACTCGAAATTTATTAAAGAATTTGCATTAATCGAATATCCATCGTCGTATCAAATGTAACTCGAGCCAGGAATGCTGCTTTTCACAGAATTAATCTGCCCTAACATAATCGAAATTACATTAATGATGATTTAATACGTTTCCAATACGTCATCAGCATCAAGTACAATTTTGTTTGCGCTTGTTTCGTCTCGGCTAGCCAAGATTTTATGACAAAGCGCGTAGTATTACTGACACGTGAGTACTCACATAAAAATAGTGACCAGTTTCCCTTACACGAATCATAAAATTCGCGCGAACATTTTTATTTCCACGTAAAGTCACTCGACTTTGCCAATCCCAAATCCATTTCTGATTAATCCCAAAACTAGTTACGTTCTAACGCATATCGATTGATACACGCGCGTTATCAAAACTTGCTCCGTCAGAGATAACATGCCCAGTGACGCGCTTGAAAGAGATCCGGGAATAGAAGCAACGAGGAAAAATCAACTAGGAAGTGCGGTAGGTAGCGATGTGCATGCACATTTTGAGTACGGTAAATGTGCGTGTGTTACCACAGTGCAACACTTCTAATTAGTGACATCTGCTGACCGCCTGCGGACTAATCGTCGTATATTTTACACTGGCTTTGCGGGGCCTCTATCCAGCCGATGCTACTGCTAAATAGCAATACAGTAATATTGCCTTAATGGGCCATTAGCTCCCAAGAGAGCGAGAGAGAGCGATGAAAAAATGGTAAAAGACAGAAATCTCTGTTTCTCCTTCTCTCACGGTGGTAGAATCTGGGAGGAAAGGAGGTAGAAACCGAGAATACTTCTCTGGGATTTCTCTCGTCTCGGGCCAAAGGCACCATCAGGCACAGGAGAGTCTCACTCGCTCTCCACGAGGGTCTCGCTGATTGCGTCCGTGTCTATAATAGAGATTTTAATTCCTGGTAGCAAACCGTTTATTAGAGTCTCGCGATGCGTCACGTACCGTGTCTCCCGCCGTTCTGTACCGGCAGACGAAAAGGAAAAAAAAAAAAAAATAGAGAAGAGCAACAAAAATGGAAAGAAAAAGTCGAAGCCTCACGGTTCACGCTCGCGATGTCCCGGGTCTGCTTACACCCGGCCGTTTCTACTTTCTGCCACAAACTTCTTTTTTTCTCCCCTGGCGACGTAACACAACGTGCTAGGGGAGAGTGCCGGATAGTAGGATAATTTTTTATTTTTTTTTTACGGCCTTTCCACTCCATTCAGTCGAGTATTATTGTCCACCGAGAGATTATTTCGTTCGAACCGTTGCTCAATCTTGCCATGGAAAATTACTGATCGGAATATGGGGGAGGGAAGAGTTTTTGTAATTTTACAACTGTGCGACGATACAGTCTCGAGTTTTTTATATGTACTGTAATTAATTTCATATGTTTTATATTCTCGTCCGATCTAATTAGTTTCCTTTTCGTATCATGATGGAAATTTGATTAAATTAATATGATGAAACGCATATGAATTAAAGAAAATAAATATGTAAAATTTATTTTTAATATTCAATTTTTTAAATAATTATTTAAGAATAAGAAAAAAGATTTTGACTCCGATAAAAACGAAGATGAACTTTTCGTTCGCTTCTCGTGGATTTTGCGATTCTGAATCGCGTTTCGTTAAATCAACGTTTATGAAACTATGCGGAGAATGTGCGGATATGCGCGTGATGAATCGAATCGCCGAAGTACCCGAGGCTCCCACACTCCCCTCGTGCGTGACCCATAATTTACCCAGGTACCTCACTCCCTCGTATGCAATGTGCGAGAACATTGCTTGGCTACCGTTTTATTTTTTTCGCCGATAAATTTGCAATTTTTTTTTTCATCCGACCAATCTCGTGCGCCGTTTCAAAATTTTTTCACATAGCTTCGGGCTTTTCGCCTGCTTCGAAATCATGATAATATATTTCCAATTATTGCCGAATGCGGAATCCCGTATGAAATTCACGAACTTTGTTCAACGATAAAACAATTAAATCGTGCCCGTGGCACATACTCTAAAATGTTAAATTGATCAATTATTCGACTGGCTGACATTAACGAAATAAAAAAAAAGCCCAACGATAATTCTGCCCAACAGAATTTTTCATGCTCTTTTATCCCAACCAGCTCTGCCTGGTTTCCCATATCAGTATACGAATTAATCATTTTTTTTCTCCAAATAATGTTAGTGTATTAACCATCGAATTTTATGAAAATTAGTTTTTCTAATTGATAACAAAAAAAATATATATTGGTTAATTGAATCTTTATTGCTCCCATTTTATCCAAATGCAAGACAAGATGGCGTTGAAGGGCATATTAGTAAAAAAATGGTTCGCATCTTTTGCACATAAAATTTGTTTCAACAATAAATTACCCCTAAAACTATGAAGATTTCTGATCAAGATTTTTTAGTATATTCAGATATTACCGGATGAATATTAAAATAATGCCAGCATTGTTGAAAATTTGGTTTTCATAATTATTAAAAGAGGAAAATAAACATTCATTGGAATGAGTTTATTTTAAAAATACATCTATTAATAATTCCTAAATAATTAATACTTTTATTGTTTCCTTACTCATCTATCATTCGTTTTCCTTCAATGTTTGTTTCGTTCTATTTCCTGCATTTTTCCTTGCCAATTTCTGAAATTAAACGATAGCAAACTTAACGTGATTAATTATTATCAAAAATAGATATTGATGAATAAGTAAAATTATTTGACTCGGAAAAAAAGGAATTTAATTGCGAAAGAGATAAAAGAGAAGATGGGTAACTCGCACGAAGCGTTCCCTCGAAGCATGCAGTACTACGCGTATTAAAAGTCGACTAATTTAAAATCGAGCTAAGATCGGCTCGCGGGTTCGAATCGAACGGCCACTGTAGAGAGAGAGCAGTCTCGCGAAACCGCCAACACTAGCTGACTCACGATCTTTGCTACAATGGCGTAAATAACGGTGGGCTTTCCTACGAAGCTTGTAATCCCGTGAATCGTTCTCTTCCATTATTCATTCGTTGTTTGTTACTGCAATCAATACCGGAATTTTCGATAATGTTGGAGTTTACAACCGATCCAATCGTTTCTTCAGACTTTCGTTTCGAATCTATAATCTGAATTGGATAAAAAAATCATCTTTCGTGTTAGTACACCAATCATACATTATTGAGGAATTTTTAGTACAATACGAATGAATTTTGATGGGCTTTGTTCAGTGTTCAGTACACTTGTAATTGGCAGATATAATTTTTTGGTAAGTTGAAATTAGCATCGTTGGATAACAATGATTTTTTTCTACTCCTTATTTTCATTATCATCACAAGTCATATTTTGCAGATCTATTGTAAATCAAAATTAAGAGATACAACGAAATCCATTAATTTCGTACCCTGGAGCTTCCAGGAAAAATTGGAGAAATTGAAAAATATTAATTCCACTAAAATCAAACGATGCACGCTTCGGACTCATTGATTTGCCTCTATTTTTATAGGTACTTGCGTCTTTTCATCTCCTGTTGATTAGCTCGATGAAAAATTTGATTTATCAGTCGAATAAAAATGATACAATCTCCAAATAACTTGTATAATACGTTAATAAAAATGGCCATTAGCGATCAAACGTTTTCGTCAGTTTAACGAGGTGTTATTTTCCGCGCCTAAATTACGATCCGCGCAAGGGATTACGATCTCCGGAAGCACGAACCGTCACACGATAAAAGCCCCCAAAAGCGAAACGCATCCGAGCCCATTTTTTTTTCAGTTGCTCGATAAAACCGGGGCGCTATGAAATCGCAATCGACAAGAAGTTATCGCTTTGATGTTTTAATTCGCCGTTCGTGCGAACCATCGACAAAGAGATTCGCGGCGGCCCAAAAAATATAGCGAATTTATCGGATGGTTAACTTTCCAAATGAATCATAGCGTCGCGACTTTTCTATCACAAAGAACAATGCAATTTTTTGAATAGTGTTGAACAATTTGTAAATAAATGAAACTTCCATAAAAAATATCAATTTTTGTTTTTTTTTTTCTCAGCTATTCCGATCCTTCTTTGGTCCGAGACAAAAAAAAATAGTAAACTCACGGTTTTCTAATTACTGACGTTGGCAATTTTACGTCCCTTTGACGCACGATTTCACGTGCGTCCGAGATTGCGACGATGTTGAACTTCAGGGCAGAAGAGTGTTGTTGTTAACCGTGAGAATTTCGTGCAAAGCGTTCCGAGATTGCATCCGGATGAGGTTGGAGAAACAAGGGGGGAAGTGACGATCGGGAGATGTGGAGAATGCTCGCTACGGTTGCCCTCGATGCGCATGATTCGACCGAATAGGCTTTCCCCCTCGCGAGCACAACAAGTTCCGCATTTTCTTGCAAGAATCGGTGGCGCGAAAAAAAGGTTGCCCCCGAAAAGAAGAAAGTGAGACGTCTATATTTTGTACCTGAGAAATGTAACGACGCAAGTCCTAAAAGTATAAATCTCGAAACGCTTCCATTGTTCTATTTTTGTTGTCCAATTATCCGCGTGGCATAGAAAGAAAGAATCGGTATCGAAACGCCGAATGACAAATCGAATGCGTGCTTTATTTGTTCTTGATAATTGTTTCGTAGATTATTGGCGCGGAAAATTATACCAAACACGACAACACAGTGTATTTCGTGTTAATAAAAGACTAGAGACATAGATGAAAAGAGGGAAAGAGAGAGAGATATTTTGCAACATTTGTTTGATCGAAAATGGATTTTCTCTTTTATACCGTCGATCAATTTGACTTTTTACACGAAGGCTCTGGGGCACTGCGAATTCTGGGTCGTATCGAAAAAAAAAAAAAAAAAAAAAAAACAAAAAAAAAGATTTTGGCAACGATAAATTCACTTCAACACGCAATCGTCAATGAAACCTGACGAACCAAATTCTTTTTTAACAATTCGTGCATTAAAACGAGAACTTTGAGATCGCGACGCGATCGTGAATCCATGCTTCCTTCGTACCCATCTCTTACGAATAAATTCAAGCAACACATCGCGAGTGAAGGTGTACCAACGAATCGCCATAAATCATGATGACTGGTAAATCGATAGTTCAACTTACCGAGAGAGAGTGAGCGAGTACGCTCTTTACAGTTGGGCGCCTCAGTCTCCATTAACCATCCCCTCAGAAATAGAGCCGTAGTGTGGCTAACGTTATTGGTGTCCTCTTAATAACAAACCAGTGCGGGGTTCTCTCGCGCCCGAGCCCGCGCGGAATAACAGACCAAGACAAAGTTGAGTTATGACAGTGGCAGTCGAGGAGTCAAGACAGAGATGTTTCATTCGCATCCCTCCCGACCTAACAACAAGACGGATATCCCTCGATCTTAGATCTCCCCCCCCCCCCCTCTCCATTGCCTTCTTTTTTCCATTCTCTCGTCTCACTTGCATCAATGCTTCGAGAGCACTTCGTGATTTGCTCGCGGCGGCGTTCTCCAACGTGTGATCTTTGATCCATTTTACTAACAATCAAACATTCGACCCTTGGTTATAGGTCGTGATGAATTATGCGCGGTACACGTACCCAACGATTTGTCTTTTTCTTTTATTTCCATCTAAATCCCCTCCCTCTCTCTCTCTCTCTCTCTTTCTCTCTTCTCTCGCTCGCTCGCTTTATCCATTTTAACAAATTTATTTTCCCTGTTCGTTTTTCCCCCTTGCCCTCATTAACGTCAACGATCGCGAGCTAATTCGACACGACGCGAAGGGGTTGAAACGAGAGAAATGAATTGGCCAGCGAAATACATGGAACGTTGGGAGCACCGGACGAGAGAGTAAATTCTCTTCAAAATTCCAAATATGCAACATTACGAGAGGCTCGCGACTTTCCCCTCCTCCGTGTCTTCCTCATCGTGCTCTGTAGCTCGGTTAATTCGGTAATCCGAAATTCGTCATACAATAAATCAATTGACACTCGGGAATGCGGATGGTGGTGGAGGTGGTGGTGATGATGGTGGTGGTGGTGGTGGTGATGGCGCATACGAGTGTGAGGGAATATACACCAGACGACAAGAAGAGCGTTCATGCTCTCGGCAATTTAATGCCCCTGGCGTTAAATTGTCACGAGTCCAGGCCAGACTACTCATCAGACTAAACGCGTTACGGATTTTTAATGGGCTGCGAGAGAACGCGAGGGATGACGCGCGAGGTTGAAAATATAAAAAAAACAAGACGAGACACGGGCGCAAAAAATTACGGACGGTTACGGTGTAATTATCCGAACGCGTGGACCGGCCTTGAATTAAACAATTACTATTTTTTTTTTTTTAGTGGAGCGAGCACACGTACGATTTTAAAAACGATCCGAACTCAAAAGGCGAATTAATTTACAGAGTCTTCGGTTCATCTTGTAAAGACATTTCTGTCATATTTATATATTCATGATTCAAGGTCAATAAATTTCATCGCGATGGAACAATTAGTTCCCTAGAGATATTTTCAATAAAAACGTCAATCTCGAATTTTCACAAACTATTTTAGATCGAAAGGAGACCCGATCGGGTGGGAGCGAGAAAAAAAAACAATGGAAATTTCGATTGAAAGGAAAATGGAAGGTACGGACAAAATTGTAAACGGCGAAACTGTCGCGTGTGTACGGATCATGTTTCGAACGCTCGTTAAACGTTTGTCAATTACAATTTCGTTTCAGTTTCAATTCCATTGTTCGACGTCGATCGTTTGGTTAGAGTTTGCCTACACATCGGTAAAGCGTCGTCCTCGCGTATATCGTTATGGTTACTCTCACAGACCGTCGACAGAGACAGAACGAAAAATATGTTTCGGCCCGAAACGATCAGAGTGAAATCGGTAGGAGGGAGCGAAGTGAGAGAGAGAGAAGAGCTCGATTTGTGTATGAAGGTGAGAGCGCCAGAGATGAAATCTCGTTGCGGTTTTGAGATCTATATAACGCGAGAATGATTCTCGAACTAGGAATGAGTTGATACCGCGAGTCTGATGCCACCATCCCTGCGTGCAAACCGCCCTGATATCGAGAGCATCCCGAATACATATTGTTCTCGGTCTCGTGGCTTTCTAGTGTACCGATTTTCTATACAGCAAGATTTGGTGTATGATTTGAAAAGCCCATCGATTTCTGAAACATCGCGACATCGTATGGGTTATTTTGAGGCAATTACTTTTTGTCAGCGAATTTTTAATTCACTGTTTGTTCGATGGACCATCCAGTAATACCTTGATTCATTCGAAGACGTAGGTATTTCAAGACATATAAGCAAATACTATTATTATTATTATTATTATTATTATTATATTTGAAACCTCTAAAGTTAGACGTTTCGTCACCAACTTCGGAATCCCAATTCATAGTTTTTATATCCAGCGCGAGATGCCGTATTTTCCAGTACTTTCGTAATGGAAACGAAACGTGAGAATAAATAAAATAAAATTGTGGAAAAAAATACGCGAGGGATATCGTCAAGTCTCGAATGAATACGCAATTGTTGAGTTCGCGTCCAGAGAGAGAGAGAGAGAGAGAAACGATATTTGCAATACCTACCTATACATGTACATACAAAGAGAGAGAAGGAGAATGAGAGAGAGAGAGAGAGAGAGAGAGAAAGGGAGAGGTCACGATCGATACGATCGAATCGACATCACGGTCGAGCGGATTCTTGCGCTCGACAATGAAGAAAAAGCGAGAGATGAGTCTGTGCGGTGTAATAAGGATCGCGACGTGTAGAAGGAAGATGCATGAATACCGTATATACATACAATATACTACAGAGAAAGAATAAAAGTCGAATAGTGGTAGGAGACATAAAGACGTCACGTCGGATCACGCTGAAGACTCAAAGCGAAGAAGAGAGGGACGAAAGAACACCAAGATCGAGCTGTGATCAGCTTGCTCATCTCTTTCCTTTTCTCTCCATCTTTTTTCCATCCTTTCTCCCTCTCTTTCTCTCTCCCTGCCCTCTTTCTCTCCATCTTCACGAACTTCTGGCTCTTTCTCCCTTTCGCAAAGGTAAGACACGACGAATAAAGGATCTCAGGAACGCTAGCAAAAGATCGAAGGATCCTCGGAGCCTCTTTTCTCGTCGGAGAGACTCGAGTTGGCGAAGACCGCCGCGGCCTTCTTCGTTTTAGCTCTCGGGGTTTGCTGCGTGCAATGCGAAACGTGACAGTGTCCGCCCTCCCTTCGTCCGCCCTCTTAACAATACCCTCGTCCTTCGCCACGCTGCCGATGCGCGCTTCATCTTTCCTGTCCCTCTCCTTCTTTACGCTCCGTCCCTGTCTTTCATCCTCTTGTCTCATCGTTTCCTCCCTTTCTGTCAGACTTGCTGCTCCCTCTCCCTTCAACCCCCCCCCCCCTTTTCTTTCTCTCTCTCTCTCTTTCTTTCCCTCTCTGCTTCTCTGACGTGAGATACCCAAGTTCGCTCCTTTATTCTTGGCTCTCCCGCTGCAACCAGTTTCACTTGTATCTTATCCTCACGAATTTCATTCCCTTATTTTTACCACCCCCATCCTCATCGACCTGCTTTATTTCTGATTCTCTATCGTAAGTATCCCGCCTCAACGATACGTCACCCCGGATCCAAAGTACTTGGATTTCCCATGGGAAAAGGTTGAGCCCTTTTTTAGTGCACTCGGAAACCATCGGGTATCCATTGTCGCTGTTTCTTCAACGATATTCGTTGTTTCCCAAAAGTTTCTTGTTCCTTCTTTCAACAAAAGCGCGGGTGGGAGAGAAAGAGAAAGAGAGAGGCGAGTTGGATAGAAGAAACGGATCTTGGATGATTATTGAATGTACGAGGGATGAGCATCAAGGAAATTTACCGGATGGTTACTCGGGAAAGGAACAAAAAACTCTCGAGAATTCCTTCGTTGCCAAGCGCGTGTTGCGCGTCTCGTATTTTCAATGGGAATAAAATGACCCCTCAATATCGCATGGCAGTACTTACGAGAGAGAGAGAGAGAGAGAGAGAGAGAGAGAGATGAAAAAAGAAAAAAAGATCGGCAAGGGATGATACGAGACTCGAACGAAAGAACGTGAACGTGACGACGACGCGAGAATCGCCACCAGAGCACGTGCCAGCTAAGTAATAACGAGTGCTCGGAACGGAGAGGCGAAAGAGAAAAATATATCCGTGCGGTGAAAAAAATCATGTACACATGAATGCATCATTCAATAATGAAATAATTCTATTAACTGAAAAAAACAAATAGTCACGTCTCCAAAAATTTGCAACGTTACTTCCTAAAAGCGAATGATTTATACTCTTCTGTAATTATTCTATAATTCGTTAAAATGTAAATAATATTAGTATTTGAAAAAATCTGAAATATCGTACGCTTAAAGAGAATTAAAATTAATTCCCAAGTTAAATTGGAAAGTTTGACTACGAGAGGTGATTTATGTATTGACCGTTATCGATTAATCATTATTTTGCATTGGCCACTTAATACCAGATTTATCGGGGCTTCTTTCAAACGTTTGGCAAGTTATTATTATCCATCAATGATCCTATGGAAGCTGAATGAATAAATATTGCCGTAAAATTATCGCAGCAACGGCACGATAATAATAACAACGTTCATAACGATATTCACGATGAAAAATGAAATAAATTGAATAGATCAGAGCTACCCGCGCATCTGCAATTTTCGTTGTATTACCGATAATCCGATCACCGTCTGTTTACTAATTCTCAAGGCATAAACTATTTGTGATTCCCGTTAATTCCTCGATATAAATCCGATATATTTAGCTTCTTCGATTGGCGGATTATATCGGATTATGGGCCGTTGCAGCTCCGAGTGACTTTTGTTAAACTCGGGTATACCGGAATAGTCGAGGGCGAAGAGGGATTCGAGAATCGTTCGCGAAAAGCACGAATTTTACGAGTTTACGTATTCCACGACAACTACGAGCAATTCTTATCCCATCCAGTAGAAACCGCCCATTCGACGATCCGTTGGAACAGCTCGTTTATTCCACGATATACGCGGGCGTAAATACGTATGGGCTTTTCAGTGAAAATCAAGCCAACGTCAAGTAATAAAAAGAAAAACGTAAAAAAGGGTAACGTTTTGACATACGTGTACTTCCAATGAGAAAATGAGATTTTAACGATCAGTCTTCAAGACTTATCTTTTTCCTACTAGCCTACGTATCCCTCGACGCAACACAATTTTTGAAATCTAGAGAATCGATTTTGTGACAGTTTGAGCTTTTCTTTGAAACCTCAATAGTGACAATCGAAACCTCATTTTCCCATTGGAAGTACACGTTTGCCAATACGTAACCCATTTCTCGTTTATTCAAAAAATCATTTGACGATGAAGTTTGAATCATTTGTAGAAAAGTTTTCGTAATCGTCAAAATGTATGACCGTAACATTTGCACGGGGACAAGAAAGATAGCGGGATGCGGAAGGTTCGCGAACGTGGTCCATGAAGGACACGGCTGCGACCTTTACATTTGGACCACCCTGTAAGACGTGAGCCAGGCGTATGATGGCGTCCTCTACGTTCGCTATCTTACCTCACGATCCTGATCACGATCACGCACGCACGTGGAACCGCCCACTGCGTCCGCACGACTTCTCCGTCCTCCTCGTTTTCCATTCTCTCCCGATCTTTCTTTCTCATTCTCTCTTATCCCCAGCCTCCTTCTTTTGCCCTCAACTCTTGACTATCTTTCGCGCTCTTCCCCATTCTTTGGTGCGCACACCGTGTACGGTTTCTTCGGTGCTCGTTGTTTCCTCGTCCCACCGCGACTCGTTTTCTTTCTACTCGTTGCGCACCCTCCTTCCTTCTCGTGTTCTTCTCTTCCTCCTTCGTGTCTTCGTCTCACCGTAATCCACGTAGAAGTTACTTCGCGTCGACGATGGACGCACGTGCGTGCGCTTGAGAAGAGAGAAGAGAACGAACGAAACACGAGAGGAAAGAAAGGAGGAAAGGATGAAACTGTCGAGAGAGGAACGAAGGGAGAACGGAAGAGAAATGCCTTGTTCGTTGCGTCCGTTGTACGTGACCCCTGAAAATACTGTATCGGACGCGTACACACACATACGCGTGGACACACATCCAGCGATAATCACGCGCTCGACCTCTCTACACTCGATGATCTTGAAACGTAATCGATAAATTGGCCCCCATCGTCGATCTACCTGCCAGCACACGTGTTCTAGATATATACATGTATATATGTACGTATAGACGTGGGCAACGATCCCCTCGGAGTAAAAGCCCTCGAGAAAGCGATCTGTCCTTTTTCACCATCGCTTTCTTTCTTTTTTTTTTTTATTATTATTTTCGGCACGATCCTTACCATCCTTCGATTCAGGTAATAGGTATCAATCATGCAACATTACGAGGCTACTCCATATGTGACGAGGAAAGTTAAAACGCAATGGGATTCGTTATCATTATTTTTCGTCAGTTCCAGTTTGGTTTCAAGTTCCTCGCGGTGCATTATCGTCTTCTTTTTTTTTCATTTTTTCAGTCAAATTCATTGGGCTATAGGAGGTCTCCGGTATCTAGTATTTTTCATTAACGTTTCGGAAAGCGAAGGATCGATGACGCGAAACATACTTGTAAATCCACTTTGGACTAATTTTTTGCTCGTCCATTCAGTGACGCTTCAAGATCAATAAAAACCGTTACTCGGCTTATTGGCCTTAAATTCGGAACGCCATGTTTCAACGTTCGAAAAATGAACCCGTAGTTACTTAAAAATAGATTATGGCAATTTTTGTCACGTAGTACGCATTCACTGCCTGCTCCAATTATTTTGTTTATTTTCGCAATGAACGTTCTCAAATCCATCAAACAATAGACAAAATCAACGTCGTAATTGGTGTAACCTTTGATAAATCGGTAATTCACCGATTCACCCAACCTGTGCCGTCACGAGCCAAAACTCCATATCGCAATTCACGTTTGTACGTAGCTCGTAAGGAACTAGGCGTAAAAGGTACACAACCGGTATAAGGTATACGCCTCCATATATTACTTAATCCAGATTCTAATCCTACGCTTATCTCTACCGCAGAGATTTCCTATCGGCCCTAAGTTACCCCTCTCCTCCTCGCTAGTCGCACCCCTCTTACCGTCTCACTCTTACCCGTTGCGCTTTATCGTGTTCGAACGCGCGCATATCTGCTTCCTTCGTTTTTTTTTCTTTTTTTTTACTTCTTTCCTCCACTCAAGTCTAACAGCGAGTATATACGCGGTGTTGCACTCCGCCGAGAGTAACCCTGGACCGAGGATAGTGTAGGAGTGGAATATACGATGGCACTTTACTCGGCGAGCGTTCTATACGATTCCTACGCGTTAGCCAGATAGTGCGTAGATCGCAGATAGATAGAGCCGGACTGCAGACACACTCCGGCTTGCATTTAATACTCGAACGTTCGTGGGCTCTCGGTTGTGGCAACGCGTATACACCGAGGTTCGATGGGGCCCCGTACAAGCGTACCGTAATATCGGTATACACGAAACAAAACGCGGGGGAAAATCCGCGCAGTCTCGCGCGGGATAGTTTCGCGATCTCTTCCGTACACCTCGACTCTTCATCTACCGTTTTCTACGTACGGAATACGCGGGGTTATGCGCACCACTCACACGTTTCACCCGAGATACGATTATTTATACGTCTGTTAAGAGAATACACGTACTTATGGGTATTTCTGATGCTGTTGCCAGTGGCTAACGGTCGTACGTACGTTTTGTTTTGTTTTTTTCTTTCTTTGACTTTCTTTTTTTTTCGAACGGACCTCCAGCGTGTGCGCGAGCTCTCCGTCTCGCTCTCCCTCTTTGTCTCGACTCGAATAGAAATGCCCCCCCGGCTTTCGAAGAGGAGGATTGTTGCGCGGTGTGAAACGCGTGGGTGAAATTACTCCCGGCGTTACTCCGAACTCGGCTGGCTTTGATAAGATAGACTTACCATCTACCATCAAACGCGCTCTGATATTTTATTCTCCTTTCAGCAATCTCGTCGTTTCGTTTTTTTTTAATTTTCTTCTTTAATTTTTCTTTCGCAACTTTTTTGCGATTTTCGATTCGGGCGAAAATGTTTTTTTTTTTCCTTCTTTTCTTTTCTTTTTGTTTTTACGAATTGCACGCGGCACGAGGAAGAGATCGAGAGATTGTCCGGCTTATAAGATTTCAGCTGGAAAATGATGACGGGACACTTTTGACCCCGAGTTTCAACCTTCTCGATTATGTCCTCGCGTGGAGCACGCGATTTTTAGGCTGCCGCATACTAGCGTAGGAAACCACGGTGGGAAAAACGACGAAGGATGTGTCTCCGAGCAGTTTACCGTCCATCGCACGTTCGTCCTGTCTTTTACGTTCTATATACCCGTGGCCCTATCCTTCCGGAACGTGTCCGCTGGTGACGAAACCGTGAAAAGATCTACCACCGTGAACCGTACGACGTTGCATCTCGTCCTGGGTGCATACGAATTACGCTTTTACTTCGAGCCAGTCTTGCCGGTGGATGCTTGAACTTTACGGCTCGAATTACCGCGTAGCATAGGAATTGAGCGATGAAGAGCAAACGCGCTCTTCCGAAAAACGAAAAAAAAAAAAAAAAAAAGAAAAAGAACAGCGAAGAAAATAATAATAATATGAGAGGAGGGAACGCTGGGAAGATAGGGTATTTCCGAAAGCGAACGCAATCAGGATGTTTTTCGTTTTGTTCGACGAAGACTGGCGTCGAGTGCTGTAAAAAAGCTGTAAGATTTTAGATGTCGTATGACGGTAACCGTACTATTGTCACTGATACCGGAGAGTACCAATTCCGCGATGTGAATCGATTCCAGCATCGATTTCTTACTTCGGACGGTCGAGACGTTTTCCGTCAGTGGAAAAAATCGACTGGCGTCAGACTACGGATACTCTTTGTTTTATATGCCCTTTTCATACAGCAAGTTTGGCAAAATTGAATGACGCTACGACGTCAAGAGAAAAAAAAAGGTGGTAGATGTCTGAAGTGTATAGGAAGTTTGAAAAAGTTGATCGAAGCCTACCGATTCATTAATCCTAATCTTCGAGATGTTTATTTACCCGTAGAAAAATCTTCGGAATTCATAGCGATTCAGTTTCTCTGTCTAGTGGAAAATTCTCAAATGATGAATACTCTATCAACTAATTCGAAAAAAAAGTTCAATAATATCAGCAATTTTTCAATATCTGCCCAGTGATACCTCAATTACGATAACGAATACACACTCCCTTCCTACGTATCAACGCGCATCGAATCGACCCGTCAGTCATCAGTTTCACGACGCGATCCTAACGAACGCAAACATCGATCACAAAAAAAAAAAAAAAACCGACACTGACAAAACTTGCAGCGATAAAACTAACCAAGGATCGGATAAAAAAAGATTAAACGCGTTTTTGCGCTGGCGCACATAGAGAGCTGGTTTAAGAAACCGGAGTTTGCGAAACCGACGAAGATACATACCCCGATCCGGTTTCCCAATACAAATTGCTACCGTTGTTGGAAAACATATTTGTCGTTGGAGCTAGAAAGTGCCCACCGTCTATATACACGTACGCGCCATCTCCGCGTATGTGTTTACATAAAGTGTAGCTGATAGCTCGGTGTTCACCGAGACGCTCTCGTTAATCGAAGCGAGTCTCCAAGATCAAGATAGCAAGGAAGAGGGAAGGGATTGGGGGTGGCTTGGGAAGGAAGAGAGAAGCGAATGGTTGGTCCTTTGCGAGACGAGGAGGAAAGAGGGAGGTAGAAAGGTCTCCCTCGCGGTTGCTCATGGCCCGATTCGCGTTCCGTCTCTTGGCTATACCGTGTTACGAAGCACAAGGAGAGCACACGCGGCGTTCCGATCCAACCGGGAGGACACAGTGGGATATACGTTGGCAAACGTTCCCGTCGCGCTTCCTTCCGCGAGTACACTGCGACTTTCGTGTCGGTCTCTCTTTATCTCCATCTCTCCCGTACTTTCGTATCATAACCGCGCACACGGCGCCTTCGATTTCCTTAATCCCCGCGTTTTGACCTCGTCTGACCCTAACAGAGCGCCTCTCTTCGCGGCAACGATTCTCGCATCCCGGCATTTGGTACACCGATACATCGCTGGAGACACGCGCCCGATATAGGAAGTAGCCTTGTTTCTCTCTCGTGACGAGAACTCGCTTCGTGTCCATCAGGAATAGACATTGGGTTCCTGGCTTTTGAAACATTGTAGGTTATTGCGGAAAAACGCTATTTCTATACGGCTGGATAACGATTTCGAAGTATATCCTGGTGGATAGTCCCGCGCTTGAAATTCATTTTCATAGTTGAGGAAACGATGCAATGTAGAGGATTGACAAATTTTCATCAAAGTACTGGAAACTTTAGCTTCAAGAGCTGGTTTCGTCAACTACAGTCTAAAAACATCCAATGTTTCATTCGTGTGAAACAAAGTCCAGCAGTTTCGTCAAAAATAAAAACAGAGCGCGTTACTGAGTGAATTACCGATTTTCATTACCGAATCATTAAAACTCGCGTTGACGATCGAAGTCTTTAAATTCCAGAATTTGTTAATTTAGACTAAACCAGGCTACTTCGTTTACACTTATGTACCATACATCTACGATCCAATTAGCCAAGCCCGAGAACAAATGGGGATTAAATAATATTCTCGTTTTCTAAAGTGTCACGAAACGAGTTCACCAAGGGGATACAATACGAGGCTGAGAAGTACAGCGAAGCTTGTCATTCCTAAAGAATGGCCGGAAAGATATCGTCACCGGGTTTGTCGAGGTTTTAAACAAGCGTCCAATCTGAGTTGGCCGTGCCGATAGTCGAGTCCTGTAAGGAGAGAGTGGGTGCCACGAGGCATTAGCAAGTTACGGATCGAACAAAGTCGGTACATCGAAGTAAAAAGTAACGAGAGAGAAAAGCGTGTGTGTTCGATGGGCGCGTTGCCTCCGAGGCAGCAACATCAGGGGCGTCCAAGAAGCGTTACTCGAAGGATTCTCCATCTCGGTATTCGCCGGACGATCGAAGAGTAAAAGACACGCGCGGTGTGTGCGAGACCCGTGCGGGGTCATCCACGGTTCATAATTATTGCCTGGTCGTACCGCACCCACGCTCCTCGGACGCTCCTGTCCTCTCTCCTGGCATCTAATTGGATACTCCAAGTGTAGAGAAGTTTCGCGCGGCGTCCTTCGTCTCCAGGTACGTCCTCTTTACTCTTCCTCTCGGGGTCCACCACCACCCTTCGCCGTACGTGTATCGACATTCAGAAAGAAGTAAGGACGGAAAAGAACGGCAATGACGCGAGAATCCGAGCAATGAACCAGACCGAGAAACAGGAAAAGAACGAGAGCGGGGGTGGCGAGGAGACTACACAGCGTCACTCGATTGCCCTCGTACAACACACTGCCAAGATTTCTCCCGATCCTCCATCGATTTACGAGTTACGATATTATTTCACGCGAATACCGGGAATCCTCAACGGAGGGATGTATCGAGAGAAAAGAAGAAAAAAAGGGCTGGGGGCGGGGGGGGGGGGGGGGAGGAGTAAAAAAAGGTCGAAAGATTCCACGGGGGATGAGAGAGAACATCGAGTGTATACACGACGAATTCGTACCCGAGGTTTTCTCGCGGAATCGAACGGAATATCGTAAACTCACTCGATCCCGCGTTCGTTTTATCGTTATAACCCCTCGTTATTGTTATTATTATTATTACCGTATCGTTATCATTGTTATTATAGGGTTTATTAATCTTCCCCATCAATAATTAACCACCCGAGGATTATTGCTAATTGGTCCAAAGGGCCCATACACTGTCTACACTTTAATCGTTATACTCTATTTAATTACGAGCTGTCGGGAGAGCGGAGCGACAAGGAACGAGCGAGAAGAACGATGAAGGGTTAAACCCAAGAGCGCGTAGGCAAGATATGATGTTTTTTTTTTTCTTCGTTTCTTTTTCGGTTCTTTTCGTTTTTCTTTATTTATTTATTTTATTTTACTCGTGTCGTACGTAGAGAAACAATAAATATATAAAAGAGTCTCTCACCCGGACGTTGGGCGTGCTGATCCTCGGAGCATTTTGCTAAAACACATATATACATATATATATCGCTTTCATCTTCACTCCAATGTTCTTCGTCTTTACTCTCGTTACTCGATATACATGTGTATATATATATTAATGTAGAATGGAGCTATGGTGGTGGTACGAGCTATAGAGAGGACGCTATATAAGCGCGGTAAGGTAAGCTAAGGTACGAGTAGATCATTAGCCATGATTTGTTGTCGGGCAGGCTGCCCAATGACCTCCGAGGCCCGAGCGTGAACTCTCTCTTTCTTTCTCTCTCTCTCTCTCTCTCTCTCTCTCTCGCTTCGTCTTACTCTTTCCCTTCTGCCTGGTCCGGAGAAGGTAGTACAGAGAGAACGAGATCTCAGACCCGATGATCTCTCGTACAGGCCGCTATATACCACAAGCATCGACTTTTAAGAGAGAACGAGAGAGGAAGAGAGAACGAGAGATAAAGAAGACTCGAGAGGAGTCTGGAGTATCTCTCTCTCTCTCTCGCGATCTCGTTGCGTTCGAGTAGTATAAATTTCGATGAGTCGAACGAGAGAAAAAGGGACGGCGGGTGAGGGGAGGGGGAGAGGAACGAAAAAAATAGATCGTGCTCTCGATACAAGTTGGGATAAGCCGTTGGACCATAATTAAGACGTTTGGGGATTTATCGTCCGACATTGTTCGAGGAAATTGGAAAATTATGAAAAACGGATCGAACCGGAAGGCAAAAGTATCGTCGATGTCAAGAATTCTATAACCGGAAGTTCCGAGCTATAAAACAAAATACTGGCTGGGCTAACACCCGAATAACAGAAACCAACGGAGTCTGGTAGCGATTCGTATTAACAAACGTACACACGTATACAGGGCACAGTCGTAACAGTATAATGGAAAGAATTATTATGCTTCCATTTAAATGTTTATCTACGCATCTTCGCGTCTTGCGTAACGGTAAATCATACATTCACTCGGGTACGGCCGCGCTTTATTTCGCTAGGACGGGCGTTTCGCGTTCGCGATGTATAAGGATCCGAGAATGAGAGGAGGCGGCGGCGATGGAGGAGGAAACGACGGTCAAGAGAGAACGATAAACCAAAGGAGAACGGTACCGAAGTGCGTCGGGATTCCGGTTTCTATTCTCTCGAATCTCTTCACGCTGTTTTGTGTCTCATTATTCGTGCGTTCACTTCGGGCTTGAGTAATTGCAATGATTGCCGGAACCCCGTCTCCCCCCTCCTTACATTACACACCCAAAACGATTAGGCAACCGTACAGTCTAGAAAACAAAAAAAAAAAAAGAGAACCAGTACCCTTGCTTCCTCCTTGTTCTTCTCTCCCTGATCTCTCGTAATTATTGCGTAATTCTCCCCTTTGATACTCCGATTAGCCTTGGATTTCGCGTGATAAAAGAAAAAAAAAATAAATAAATAAATTGCATGTCCCATTGAGCGCAGATCATTTCTCAAAAGAGCCAAGGCTAGGATATCAAAAGAAGAAGAAAAAGCGAGAGATTCGTTCCGGAGTCTTCTTTATCCTAACCGTTACTCGAGGAGAAGAAAGAAGTTCACAAAAAAAAAGAAGAAAAAAAAACCTTGAAAATTACCGTAGCTATAAAATTATTACGCTTCCAGGGTAGGCATTAATTAAGTACAACGAGCTAGTTCCCGATTTGTTTATTGAAGCGCGGTAAATCCTAAAAAAAAAACAAAAAAAAATCTACCGGTGGGCTTGGGCCTGAATCAAGAAACGTTTCTCACACAAGATGTCCCTAATTAAATAAAGGGCAAAGGAAAGAGCCGAGATCACGGCGGTAGACGCGTTTTCTCATGCGGCGAGGGTTCCCCTTCGTGTCGTACGGATTTTACGCGCGACTTCGCGTCTGGATCACGCGCGCCGTAGTATCCTCAAAAAATGTATAGATATATACGCGAAACTCGTATACAGGCATATAGATTCGTGCGTTTGGGCTCAGAATCGGACGGGGGGAGGACGAGGAGGAGGAGGAGGAGAAGGAGGGAGATTCTGCTCGAGTACGAAGTTAAGAGGGAGAGATGAAAAAGAGAAAAAAGAGTTCAGGTATACACCGAGTACCCTTTTGCTCGCGATACGCGCTCTCGATGCGCGCGCGAGACGGAAGAGAGCGCATACACAGCATCCAAAGGCGCTCTCTTCAGCTCGCGGGACGCTGATCTGTGACCCGGATCCTCCCTACCTCAACCCCGATGTGCACTCGTTTGCCTTCTCTTTCCTATCCTTTTTCTTCCTACTTCGTTTTTCTCCCTCTCTTCTTCTCCTCTCCCCTCCCTCCTCTCTCCCTCTCTCTCTATCCATCGTCTTCTTCGTCTCCCTTGTTTCTTCTGCTTCCCTCTCTCCGTCTCTCTTCGTCTTTTCCGCTCGAAAACGAGCACACGCGGTCCAGTACGGTGTCTCGTGTGCACTCCGATATCCAACGTGCGGCGACCACCGTACCACTTTATACTGCGTGTAAGTTTGAGCGGAGTCTTTTCCTCGTGGACACACGTATAGGCCCACCATCCGCATACTGGTATTGATTATAAATTGCGTGTTTTCTTGCTGCAGCCTAGACCGTGTGTATCGACACGAACGCGTGTGGGTGCAATGCAAAACCGTGCTGCACGCATTGCGGATAAAAAATACGAAGCTTTGAAGGAGCGAGAGAGAGAAAGAGCTGTGTCAAAGATGAGGAAAGGAAAGGGGAGGTGAAGAAGGAAGTTTTACCGAATACGTAATTCTACGGTCAGGGTTCGAGCAATAATCTGGTTCATTCCGCGTGTACACTCTTTTGGCTCTCTTTTTTCTATCTGTCTCGCTCTCCCTCTCCCCCCCTCTCTCTCTCTCTCGCTTGCTGACTCACTCTTTCGCTCTCTCTCTCTCTCTCTGCCTCGTTTTGTATCGCTAAAGAATCTTCCGCGTCTCGAACGTACTTAGGTATGCCGAGGATCTCTGTTATACACGCTGCAATCTCATTCGAGCTTATGCTTTTGCCTGCCTCAGTCTTTTCCTATCGTGCTCACGGGCTTGAAACGCTTCGCGAGGGGAAGACCTTCGGGTACTTGTTTTGTTAAGTATTGGTCTCTCTCGTGAACATGAATTCCAGGCGAATCCATCGTCCTAGAATCATTTCGCAATATCATGACCAGGAAATCCCCGCAAGTCTCATGTAGAACTGTTATTTGCTCGGTTGAGGCCGGTAAACCCTTTTCCCTCGTGAGGCAGCCTAGAGAAATGTATTCCAGTCGGTCGTCGATTGGACGTTGCCACATTTTTTTTTTTTCGAGATCATCTTTGGTCCACTATTTTTGGGTGGTGGAAAAGTGAAGCTCAAGGGAAATCGGATCGCGTTTGCTTCGTTACCAGACTTGTGTTAGTTCCGGATAACCGGTGGGAATTATTTTCTCGGCGGTTTTCTAAGCGCGTGAGAGGAAAATACGTAATTTCAGGGTAGGAGGCCGCTGGTCAGAGTTCAGCCAATAATCTGGTTCAGTCGAAGGGATATTATCGAGCACGACGATGGGACGCTTCGTGCGGGGAGAGACTCCCGTGTATCGCACCACGGAATCTACCTTGTAAGCCTCGACTTCTCCCACAGCGTCCACGATTATATCGATCACTGACGAACAAAAAGACACAACTACCGTTATAAGGACGGGCATAGACGCGTACGTTGCGCCCTTTGCTTTCTAGTATTCTTGTACATCATGCGTACGTTGCTGATGGAGGAGTACAGCAATGTGCAATCTTGGCCTCTAGGCAGAATCCGGAACGAACGATGTACCGTGAACTACCAGAGAAAAAAAGCTTAATCTTGAAGTATACCAGGAACAAGGATGAGGAACAGTGCGCAAAGAAATGAAGTAGCGAAATTGATCAGCGCCAAGAAGCATGGAACGACTGTCCAGATCACGTTTTCAACCGGAATAAAAAATGTATTCTCGTCAAGATATCTTTAATTGCAAATTTAACGGTCCAATGATCACCGCCAATAATTATTTGACTTTGATCATTCGATTAATGATCCGGTGATTTGATTTGATTTGATTTGATTCTGGTAATCGCATTGATCGATGATCATTTAATTCTGATCATTCGATTGTTCGATGAGCATTCCGTTCCACTCATTTTATTGATCGATGAGCATTTGATTTTGATAATTGATCATTGTATCTGGTCATTCCAATAATTAGTCATTGATCAGATAATTCTGTATTTATACAATTTTCGTAATTGTGAATAAGATGTCAATTTCAGCTAGCGCTCATACCCCTTGTTCTTCCTTTCGATCCAACTCGAATAGCCCGTGTAAAAATAATCCTGGCGACAATGTTAATACGCTGCACGGATAAGACGAGACAAGGCGTGGTCCGAACCACTTCGCCAAAACCCGATTCCTTTCTTAATAAGCCAATGCGCAATAATTGGTAAATTTGCAAAGAAAGGAAGGAGGCGTTCACGGATTATCTCAATGGTCTTATCCATTGGGTTGATAGACCAAGCAGCACTTCTAAGTCCAGCCCCACAAGCGGCCAGGAAGATCGTAGGTCGCTCGCAAACACAGAATTTGCGTTAGGTTTCGACGAGAACGATCGCTGTATGTTTCCTCTCGAAAGTCCGGACCAATAACGAGTAACATCTAATACCCTTGCTCTCCGAACCCGACCGGTAGCGCATCCCATGGATTTCCAAGTGTATCGATAACACTCGACATCGAAAGAGCCAGGGAGAGAGAGAAGGAGGGAAAAGGAGCGAGAGAGTTGGTTATCACGACTCCTTGGATCTTCAAGATATATATACAAAGTATCCGAGCACTCGAGACCTTGTACCGCAACCCTTGGGTCCTTTCAAGAACGTATCCCGTGACAAGGAGATATCCTCAGTAAGGGTAGACACAAGTACAAGGTATATACCGTATTGTCTGGTCCTTATCCAAATTTGCTACCGAACGGAACACGAAAGGGGAAACTTCGAAAACGCGAAAAGTCAGCCGGATGATTCGTTGATCACTGGTCGAAGGTTGATCCACGAAATAAAATCACCGTTCCAAGTATACATTCGAAAAAAAAAAAACGATCTATCAAGCCGCTACCACTGAGAATCTCGAATGCAGCGAATGTACCGAAGCAGGCGAATGAACGTCGTCGCTTAACCGTCCATCTCGCAGGAATTGGATGAAATTCAATAAAACGAAGGTACTTCGGCTAACGTTAATTACCTGTTACATCAATCGAGATGCCATCATAAGGATATTCCCGTCGACGTTCCATCGATACCAAATCCGGAATGGTCTCTAATGATGAAACGTACCTACTTGCCCACTTTTCACGGATATTCGAAAAATCGGCGTGCGATATAACGCCCACGCGAGAAGTCGATAAGCGAATTAGAGGTCTCCGAATGGGGGGCTTCGGAAAAGGGTAAGTGGACGTGACGCAGAGATGGGTTTTCCTCGAGTCTCGAGGGCAAGACTTCGAGGTAAGAACGAGGAGAAGTGGTCGGTAACGGTGACGGTAGGCGGCTATAGGACGGTTATAAATGAGGCAAGCAATTTCCAAGTTGGCAACTTGACGAAGCCATGCGGGACTAGCAAGAGGATATACGTATATATATATATATTCACATATCTATATATTAAGGGGTGTGAGAAACGAGAAAGCAACAGAGAAGGAGAAAGAGAGAGAGAGAGAGAGTGAGAGGACGCCTTCGAGGCATCTTCGCTGAGGTTGTACGTCGTCTTTGGGCGAGATGTACTCGGGTCTGATGCTGCAGAGCTCAGTGGTTGACGCGTAGGGGGAGGTGAAAGCATCAACCCCCGATTGCTCCCCGGACATAGAGGGCGGCAGAGAAACGTAGACGAGAGATGGGAAGATAGAAGATGGAGGAGGTTCATGGGAAGAGAGAGAGAGAGAGAGAGAGAGAGAGAAAGAGGGTTGTGCGACTGACTAGACGAGGTGGGCAATATGGCGGCGATTAATGGCCTTGGTTACCGCCACCCCTAGCGATAGCCTCTCGACGCGTTTCTCTACCGAGCCTGTCTCTCCCTCGAGCAACTCCAACGGCCCAACGAGGACCAAACCTGTCTTTCTACCAACCCGCATACGCGCGAGCGAGAAGGAACCCTGCTCCTGTCTGTCCTACCTGTCCTTAACCACCGATACGATATAGCAACATTTGTCTCTGTATTGTGTATATCCAGTTTGATACTCTATATAGATTCGTATCTGCGGATGAAACGTCCCAAGACGTTCACAGTGTCAGCTGCCGGTGTCCCCCGTTCGCATCGGGGGAACATTGAAGACGTCTCCACGACGTGGATTATTGATTTGTACGCTTTTAATCAGATCTCCGTTTTAATTAAACCGAAAATTCGCGATTGATATCACGTTTCGTATAAATCTTATTTGTTGTTAATGCTGTGTTGTCTCTGGTTCGACATACTGGATTATGACGTTACAACGAGTCGTCGATTTAAAGAATTTTGTAACTTGATTCGAGATTACCAGTTTTCACTGGTGTAACCAGTGATCGAAGCTTCAAAAGTTTCAATCGAGAGGTACACGCTCATGAGCAAAGGCTTTGAAGTTTTCATCCTTGAAATGCGATAGAGTGCTTTTTTTCTTCTATTTCTCATATTTACTTTGGTCGATTTGAGACAGCATAGTCGCACGAATATTGGTTGGAATTCTCGATTAAGATTGAAGAGAAATATTGATACACTAAAAGAATGTATTTAATCTTTAAGTAGCTTTGAAAAAACGACAAATAAATATTTGAAACCAGCGATCGAGTGAAGGAACGAAATATATAAAGGTGTCGTATTTTTGAGGTTGACAAAAATAAATGGACGTTTGAAAATCGTTTGGGAACGTAACGATTTCATTTTATTCATTATCGAAAAGTAGTATTTCCGCTATGTACAATCATAGATCTCTAAAATTAAGAATCAACCGTCAAGACTTTTCCGTTATGTCCACGATGTATACTTCAATGTCTAAACATCAGCGAAGTCGTGATTCATCAATCAAACAACTCTGATCAAATTCTAATTACATTTCCAATTATTATTCGATTTATTATCGAATATATTCGAATATTATATTTATAATCGAATTATCATTCGATTTCGATTATCACTCGAATAACATTTCGAATAACATTTCGAAAACCGTGAATATAACAGCTGCCTGGAGATCTATTTGGGATTGTCTCCATCGGAATATGAGCAACAATCTTTTAGTTTTATTTTAAAAACATCATCGAGGACCTACAGCGTGACAATGAACGTGTCTAGCACGAATCCTTCTGGCTTATTTCAACCCCCCTATTCTTTCAACCATCAGTAAGTTCTCCATTTTTTATATTTCACTAGTTTTTCTTTTAAACGAAAAATATCGCCGGACTTGGTGCATTATTTTGGCAAAAGGAAACGAATGGTAGGCGAAGGTAGCGCGGGATGAAGGCACGAGGAGAACTCGATGACAAAAGACGAAATACGTATAGCATCGGTCTCCCATTCTTTTTTTTTTTACTTCCTATATGTCTACTCTCCGTAATATACACTCATCCCACCGATTATATTCTCGTACTTTGCGGAGGATCGCAATCTCCACCCATAGCTCGTAATAAATATAAGAGTCTGGGCGAGTTTGCGGTCGCTGGGCGAAAAAGAGAGAGATCAAGGGAGAAATAGAGAGAGAGAGAGAGAGAGGGGGGAGGAGAGGTTGGAGGCAGGAGAAGAGACGAAATGGCCACAGGGGTAGTTCGGGTCCTAGTCGCTGTTGGATATAGGGTGCCGGTATATTATTTGGCGAGAATCCAGCCGCTCGTGAGGCTTACATCATGTTTTTCATCTTAGCACTCGGTTTTCGTATTTTATCCATATATACTACGTACAGTTATATTTTCTCGAATTCCCCTGACTGTCGACGAACAAAAGACAAATCCACACTCGCGCCCCCCTTTTTTTTTATATATATTTTTTTTGTTTTTGCCACACGTGTGCGAACGCCGGTGGCTTTCTTTCTCGCCGAATTATTCTGTCGAGTTGGTCCACACACACACACACACACACGTGAGTAAACACGCGGGAGCGTGTGTATGTGTGCATCGTACGTCCTGCCAAAAATCGATCTATTTTTCAAAAAGGCTATGAGCTATGTCGATAACGAGGATCGAAGTAGTTGCGTAACTTCGATTGGGCTCTACATTTTTTATTAATCAACTTGCTTTTTGCAACGTGGTATTATCGAACAACGAATTTTTAATGAAGCGACAGGGTGCATCGGTTTGTCAAGTGTGTTGCACATCTGGTACGTGTAGAAATGAACACGAAGAATGTTAGGGACTACAGCAGTCAGGCACGAGAAAAGCTTTTATAGTTACAAAATTTTCTTTGTTTTCTATTGTCTATATTTTCGTATTCAACGATCAATCAATCTGGTCCTCTCAACAACGTGGATGATGAAACTAACAATCTTAACGAGCTTTAGTCATTTATTTGTTATTAATTAAAAGATATATAATTTCATTAATGAGTAATCCATTGATAAATAAACCATGCTTGTGATTAATAGATTAATTTATTTATTTCTCATTTTACTAAGATATTTTCAATGCTCAATTAATTTGTTTCTCCCTTTAACAAAGTTACTTAAACTGATATGAAAACTATTCAAAGCACAATCGTGCCTTTAACTTTATTTGGTTTTTTTTTTAATTTAAATTCAAATTCATTTTATTTGAAAAATGAAGTTTGAAGTTTTATCAACTACGATTATCATGACTTATCTATTAATTATCGTTCATTATCTGTAATAATCTATTTTTCAGCAATCGCCAATTAAATACATATATCCTTGAAGAAATAGCCAGAAAAAAAAACAAAATACCGTACTCGGTTTTGAAATGATGCCGAACATTACGAAACACAGAAGTTATCGATAACTGTAGTCGCAAGTTATCGAGTTAACGTGCATTAATCAAAGTGATGTAGAAGCGTGCGAGCGAGGGTGTTCTCGTCTAGTTTTCCGGGTTCACGCGTGACGTGCTATGCTCCATATGGTACACATGGATCCCCGCAGAAATTTATATACGCACACGTAAATCCATAAGCCAAGAAGGATACGACGGAGATACCCAAGGCTTCGAGCCAGAAGCATCACGTCGCGCTGTAAACTCTCCGCGATCGGTGCGTATCTCCCTTTACGTACAGACTCCCACATAGACTCGTATGTATCGTCATGTACTCGAGATGGATACGAAAGGTGGATTGAGCATAAATACTCGACCGAAGAGTTTGTAGAGTTAGGAGTAAACGCTCCGAAATGTTCCTTACCCGTAAAGTATTGAGTCACTTTCGGGCCTCAGTTTTGCAATATCTGAATATACAGGCTGATCGTTATAAGATGGCTATGTGAATCTGATCCTCAATGATTTCTGAAAAGCTTTTTGAAAGCGCGGTACATCATTTTGAGATCGAGAAAAACTATTTATTATTACGAATGAAGATTTATTTATTAAAATGAATAATCTTATTATAAAAATCTTATTTATCAATTCTTAAAATTAATTTAGTTAATTAAATTCATTCAGATTTAATTTATTTTATTTATATTAACGTTTTTTATTTTAATATTCAAAATAATATTTTAATTAATTTCCAGAATGCAAATATTATTACTGACAAAAAATAATCAATCGTAATTAACAATAATAAATTATTTTTCTCAATACCAAAAAAAAAAGGAAATATTATAACTGCAATCTACTTTAACGATATTAATTGCACCACATTCCGAGCATCAACATATTGAAGAACTATATTCGTACTTCTCCTTTGCAAAATCTCTGATATTACTGTTTTTTTTTTCATCCAACTATCGAATTGTAATAAAGAAAGATGTGCTCCAAAATAAATGGTGAAGAATGAAAATTGGCTGTAAAATTCGTGATAAGAGAAATTTGAATTGTGCATTACCGTTGTAAATATAAATAAAAGAATGGATTAAAAAAAAATGATCGTTTGTATCGAAAATTAGGATTTTTAATGGGCAATCGTTGGAATGACTCGTACATAGTAGTTGCTCATCGTTACAAAAGTATCGGTAACGGCAGAGCGGCAATAGAGTGAACGCTACTGCGGGCGATATATGCGGTCCAGGTTGCGCTTTATATGGAAGATATACGTGTGCGAGGTGCGTGGGAACTGGAGCATTCCCCATGTACGCTTATACACACGATGAACTGACGCCGCTGACTCAAAGTACTAGATATAGGGATTATATAGGTAGGACCATATGTACGTATGATTATATATCTATATATATACGTACATGTATAATCCAAGAGTGTATGCAATTTACGGTGTATAGTATATCGTGGAGGATACAGAGAGTACACGAAGAGTAAGTTGCGGCAGGCACGTGGACCCGGACGAGAACACCCTCTCGTTCGATATAAATCACCTGGTAAGCAAAGTACCGCGCGCACGCGGGACAGATTTTCTTATCTGTCTTGAAGGGGCCACCGCGCGAGCTTTTCTGCTGCGCTTCTTGAGCTTATTTATTTATTTATTTCCCCTCCCGGACTATCTAACATTGTACATTTTTTTTTCTGTTTTAAAAGTATTGAAAGGGTGTATTTAATCGTAAATTTTCTGCTGATTACGAATATGAACGAATTTTCGTCGAAAGCACTTCACGCGACAAAAAAAATCGTGATTCTAGAAGTTTTTTACAATTTTTTCACGGAAATTTTGGGTTTTGAGGAAAATCAATGGCAGATTCGTGTTCAGGGGATCAAATTACATCGTAAAGGACCTATAAAAAAAATATTAAAAATTCAAAATTTTTTTCGATTTTTGGGCAAAATAAGTTTTCTCACTCAATCGTCCGTAACTTTTTTCCCTTTAGGATTTGGGACTCCACCTTGTGCTCAATCTCTTCGTTATGACATTCTCGTCAAAATGCTTTTTTAATCATTGGAATCCGATGATTTTTCGATTTTTGGCAGAATTTCAAAGTTGGACCATTGATTTTTGCAAATTTTTCCATACATACCCCTTTGCCTCTTTTTTTGCGATTGAATCCCCATAGCCCACGAGAAGCCCACTCTACGACCTTTTGAAATATCGTGATTTTGGCGATTTCGGGAAAAGTGGCCTGGGAGGTGGAAAAATTTTTTTTGCTCATTTTTAAGTATTAAAAGTGTGTATTTGATCGGAAATTTTCCGCTGATTCCGAGTATGCCCGAGTTTTTGCCAAAAGTGCAAAATTCGCTTGAGAAAATGCAAAAAACTTTTCTAGAATATTCTTTCGACATTATTCCCAGCTGCAGCTTACGGTAGCAATCGTAGCGACGGATGTTATGAATTAGCGCAGTGAAAAAGTGACAAGTCAAAAAATATATTGATTCTTCGGAAGGATGGAAGCGCAGTCGATAAGACCGGAGAATGCGAGCCGCTGCGCCGTCAGTGAGAAAATCGTTCGAAAATCGGTGATACATTTTTCTCACATTTATGTAAAAACTTTCGAAAACCAATTTCTTCGCTGTTTCATCATCAAAATAGATGAAACAAAGTTCAAAACGTGTACTTTTGATCGCTTCAGAGGCTTATGCTCTGAAGCGATGACGAAAGCTCGAACAAGAAAAACCATTTTGCGAGATCGTGCCTCAAAAAGAAAAAAAAGAGGAAGCAGGAACAAACAAATGAAAAACAAACAAAAGCAAAGCTGGATGCCAGTCAAAGCATATTTCAGTAAAAGGTTATACGGCGTACATAGAATCGAGCCGTGTGCGGCAACCTGCGTTGGAGGCTCATAATAATGGCTCGAAAACATTTATTAACGCGAGAGAGGCCAAAGAGAGCGAGATCGCCCGCGAGTAAATACGCAAAGGTGCCCGCACACAGGGGCTCATATTATATGGACGATATTTTTAAATATATATAGATAAACACACCGATATATACAAAATGAATACAAGTATAGTATTTACGTATATATATATATATATATATATATATATAAAATACGTGTACTTTGGTGTTGGTGAAGCTGCGCGAAGGAAAATGCCGACACCGCGCGCGGCACATCGTCTTATCGCGATGCACGAAGCGTAATGATAATAAACCACAACGGTTGCTCCGCGAGGGTGGCGGTGGCTGCGGTGGCGCGCCCGATAGACACCACTAAGAGATTTCTCAAATACATGCATTCACCTATACGTATAATATATTTATAAATACACGAAACCATCCAGGTACCGTCAACTCCGTTAAAAAATAATTGTCTACCGGCAAACGTTTTTTTTTGTCTTTTTTTAAACTTGGGTACACACCGTCGAAACGACTTTGCCAGCAGTTATCAGAGCTCGCAGTTATGCAAGAGCACGCATTCCCCGAGTTGTCTCGAATCACAATGGAATATGACTTTCGATTAATTGAAAGCTCAGCTGTAGAGCATCCTGTCGATCAACGTTCAAGAATGCATCGTTGAAATTGTATTACATGTTTTTTTTTAATTTTTGCATTTTTTAATTTTTTTTTTTCTTTTATATTTGTTTTTATAATGTTTTATTTGGTGTTTTTCGCTTGTGTCGCTGTATTTTTATTACTTTGTTATTGGAGAGCGATTTCTGAATATTATTGTTAGGGACTTGTAATAGGAATATGAAAAAACGTTCGAATTATTTAAGAAACGTAAAATAGTCGATATTTGGGTAATTAAAAATAATGAATTTTCATGGTATTCTGACGAGGAAATTTTGTCATGTGATTATTGTTATAAAAGACATAATGACAGGATCGATTTTATAATGTTGAAGCTTGTATATTTTTATATAGCTTTTTCTTTATTGCATTTTTATTATTGTTCAAATGCTTTTTTATAAATTGCGATCGTGAATTTCTAATGAGAATGTTTCGAGTGATTCAGCAGACTGAGAGGATTGAAAAAAGTGGTTAATTAAGGAGAATGAATTTTCATTACGTTTCAACGATGGAAAGCCCCAAGTCATCCAATCGTTCGTATCGCATTCTTTCCACACACGCTCTTATTTTCTTTACTTAAAATAATATTCTGCAAAATTATTAATAAATCGCTTAAACAATAATGCTGTTTAAAAAATGGTGTTTATTCAAAAACGGAAACAATTTAATACCGAAGACTGACCGAACGAATACAACAGAACACAGAATAATAATTTTAAAAAACTTTAAACATTTGCTTCCAGGTGACCCGAAAATTCTTAAAAATAAAAACGCGTTTAAAATATAAAACTTCGAACCCGGGATCATTGTAAATAGATATCGATACCTATAACTCATTTATATTTTAACAATCACTTGAATTCAATTTGACAAATCGAAAAGATTGATTTTTCGTTGATTTTCAACCCAAACGAACTTAAACACGTCTTTAAAGTGCCCGAATAAACACAGAATAGCCTATGGGTAGTTAAATGCGTACGGCATAAATGTGTATCCGCCATACGTGTACTCTGTAACCGTAGAGTTACGCCGAGAAAAGCAAGAAGGCATATATACAAGCGCGGGAGAGCACTTTACCGCGAGAATCTCCGTGGCCACATTTGTCACTGATGAGAGCGTCCCTCGTTCTCTGGCGCATTATAGGCTATGCACGTTGTGCATCCCGCGCATACGCTTGTTACCAATCGCTTTCTGTCTGGCTATACGAAAAACTTGTAAAACGAATTCCCGTAAAAGCCACTTGCACAATTTTTCCACTCGCAAATGAAACGTTCGCACGCATTATTATTATTTATTATTACTATTGATTATTATTACTATTATTTTTATTTTTATTCCTATTAATGATGACTATTTATTATTATTATTATTATTAGTGTCGATATCATGGTTATTAAATTGGTACGTTCATTTTGGTATTAAAGTGTACGCGTTGGATGCTTTTCTGAAAACTGGCGATAAAAAATATGAGAAAAAAAAATGCAAAGTGCAATAATTTTCGATGCACAGGCAATTAAATATCAATAAATATCTACATAAAATAATGATAATAATAATAATAGATGTAATAATATGCGTATGGAGGAGCAGCTGTGGATACTCTCTCACGTGTTTCGCGATCTCTGGGCGCAAATTTCACCTATCTACGACGATAAGTGGTGCGTTATACGATGCGTTAACAAATGGTTTGGTGAAGCGAGAAAAGAGGGAGATTTCGCACGTGTCTCGTGCATGCACTTTAACGCCGGAGTGGATAGGATCGTGAGCGCGCAAGGAACGTTTCCCCGAGAGCCACTTTGCTTGTTTTTTTTCTCTTGCATTCCCGTTTTCGTTCAAAGACTAGTCCTGAACAATCCAAACGTCGTGGGCTATCCACGTTTTACGCGATTTTTCAATGCTCGTTTATCTTTTTAGCAAATTAGACTTTTTTGGAAATAGTAAGCGCCAAAAAAGCTGGAAAACATTTTTTTACCGATTTAACAGAAAAAAAGATGAACCGGAAGTTCCAAGTCACGATGAAACACAGATGCCAAAATGGATATTCACGGGCTGATGAATTATCGCTTTTTTTTTTTTTTTGTAAACCCAAACAAACCAAAAGTCTATGAAAAAAAAATTATTGGATAAGCCAGAAATAAGAATGTACCGGAAGTCCTTCGGAACCGACGAAATCCATATATACATATGGATATATTTACGTGCCGATGGATAATCACCGGTTTCCAAATTTCAAAACAAAAAATTTCGATTGGAGGGAGTAACGAATTTGTTTCGATGTAACTCGGCGGGCGGAAGGGGGGAGGGGGGAGGCGTTCGAAAAGAATTCTAATGATGTAATAATGGTGGGATTATGCAGGTGGATATAGCGATAGCGTAAGCAACAGTTGTCCAAGCCTGGAAATAGCGAGAGGAGGA